>JAOXYD010237567.1:0-17386 GCA_028565735.1 Pinacopodium congolense | reverse complement strand
CAATGCTCACAAAACTCATAGAGGTTCTCCAACGACACCCTCTGCGAAGGACAACGACGCCGTTGAGCTGAAGAACAACCTGCCGTTGATGCCTTCTGGAGATAGGGTACAACAGCACCCTTGCAGCCCACTGTTTATACATAAACTGCCCGCTGTTGTTCATCTAGAAAAGCATGAAAATTACTCCAAACCAACTCTAAAACTTACCAAACAAATTCCTAACATTAAATAATACTTCAAGCAAGTTTTAAAGCATAATTCAAGGCTAATTAAGTCATCAAAACATTTAAAACAATTCAACACATAAGAATTGCCTTGATTATGAAAACTTTTTATTTAAACCAACTTGAAAACCTTTTCATAGATAAACCAAAAACCATAACACATGAATGTTCAAATACATTCAGACATACCTAAACAACTTCAATCAATATTTCAATTTACTTAAATACATCAAACACATTAAGACAATCCATGTTGCATAAACGCATCAATGATTAGCCTATATGTCACCTAATTCAATTCCTAATATGTCAAGGCCATAATCAATTCAAGTTAATCACTAAAACCACAATTCAACTTCTATATGTCTATATGCAAATGATCATGCAAATGTGAGAGCCCCTTTCTAGTATTAATTAAGATCAAGTTTAGGACACTTACATTTTAAGCTCTTTTCCGAAGCTCTTTCTAAACTACTTGATCTTCAAGCTTGATCATCACTTGAGCTTTATCATTTGATCTTTGATCTTCAAGCTCTTGATCACCTAATGCTTGACCTCTTTATTATCCTTAAGATGGCTCATCTACCTTAGATTCTATCAACCTATCTTATAAACATTTCAAACACTTAAACATTAGTAAGAATAATGTTTTGTCATCATCAAAACACATGGTTAGAACCACCTTGGTTCAACAATCTCTCCCTTTTTGGTGATCTTGCCAATGATCATGTTGCCCCCACATCTTATTAATGACTGGAAAATAGGCACTAAAAGTTGCTCCAACACCCAAACTAAATAAACAAGAAATAAAATAACGAAGAACACATAAAAACAAGCAAGAAAAAGTAGAGAAAACAATATAAACAATATATACACCTTAGAACAATTGACACAAATGTATTCTTAGTATCACACAAGATTCAAACTTGTTAGGTTGATTTGGTAACACTAATTTATCTCAAATAAATCAATCAATTAACATGCAAAACAAATTCAATACCAATTCAACTTCGTTGCAGTGTACCGATCACAAGTAATAAAATGAAGTGTATTTAATACTCTGGAATGTCGAACTCACAGAGAACTAATTGTATGACTACTAAGGCAATTAGATACAATTATATAAGGGAACTCAAGGCTATGATTTAAAAGGGGTAATTAAACTAAAAATACCTAACAAGCTTCCTAACCTTGCAATTGCATTCCAAATTGTCTAAAGATTACCAAATGATCAAATGGTTAAGGACTAGGCCTAAATAACTTAATTAACTTATGAAATGGATTTAAATTTCTAATAAATGGCCTTCACTAATTCAAGACAAAGCTATGGTCAAGTCATTACCTTTTCTCTAATATTCCTAAGTTCATGGTTTGATCCACTCGCAAATCAATAGGAAGTAGGCTTAAAGTTTAAGAAGTTTCCAATTTAAAATTCATATTTAAGACTAGTACCTCATGAAATAACTAATCATTAGTCATGTATTGATTAAAATCATGTTGTTTAGTGATTTTTCCAATGAATTAAGTGATTGGTCTTCTACTTATTCATTTAAGTTTATATCCTAAGTGATCAAGTTAAGATATGCTTTAAAATCTCATATAAACAAAGATTATCATCCAATCAATGTGTTATAAACTTACTCAAGACATTTAAAAACCTGTCCTTAGCTAGAATTTAGCTTAAAACATCATACATAAATAAGAAAATTCATATTGAAAGTGAAATAGTCTATGTTCTTGCCATATATATATGAATAAATAAGTACAAAACAATAGATTTATATTTAAGAATCACCAAATGATGATTATAAACTGATAGACAGCCTCCCAACACGTGAATCAACTCCCTTGAATCCTAAAAAAAACCTAAAAATACAATATACAAAGACTGAAAAAGAAAAAGAAAAGAAAAACCTAAAAACTAAGGAGATAAAAAGGGAATTTAATTTTGATATGAATTCTCCCTTCAAATCCACCCTAACTTCTGTAAAAATGATCTCTAAAGCTTCTTATATATGTTGGCTACAAGTAAGAACAAGTTGGACAAAATGCAGCAAGTGGAAAAGTAAGTTGTAGTTGAAAATATCTCGACAGCTGCTAAAACGACACTTGAAGAACAGTACAATAGCGGGCTATGCTAACGCCGTTTAAGTTTATGTTTTCGTAAGTAAAATGGCGGGGTGAAAGGAGGTGTCATTTAACTCCAGAACTCTGGTTTTCAACTACAATTTTGAGAGTTTCTCCATTTTTTTGGCTTCCATCAGTAATGTACATAATTATATATGATATTTAAACATTTTAGTATCAATCATGTACATTAAATTGGCTTGAAATGGATATGAAAATACATTGAAATAAAAACCTAACAACCTTCAAATAAACCATTTAAAGGTAAAGTTTCGACTGTACCATGGAATTCCTTAATTAATGTAAGTGGATCTTTGACTTCAATCTTTTGAATTGATGCAACATAGTCAAGTGGATTGTCTTTAGCTCGTAGTTCCTTACAACATCACTCAATTGAATGAATGATGGATTGGTAACTACCACCGGTATTTGGATATCTCTCATATGCGTACCAGTAGGTTGATTTGCCACCATTACAACTTATGCATTCAGATTATTTAGATTGTCCTTATTATGTTACTTAGCCATCCTTTTCCTTCAATTAATCCTACAAGTTTTTTCAATTTTTGGATCAAAAATAAAATTTTTGTTTATAGCTAAATTCTTATAATTTCTTGTTTACATAAATTACTTGAAAAATAAGAGGAAGAATTAATCTAAAACTAAAAATGAAAATCAACAAATAATAATAATAATTCTTTATCCCCAATAATGGTGATAAATATTTGATATATACTAATGACAAAACTTACAAGTATACAGAGTCAATTGTAGTACAAACAAGATCCTATAGAGACAAGATCTTATCATTATTTAATTAAAATTTGTTACTAGTGAAACAATTAAAGAAAAATATAAAACAATTAAAGAAAAATATAATTAAAGGATTAAAGGGTCACTAGTCAAGGTGATGTAATTAATAATGAAATAAATTAAATGAAACACTAGATTTTGAGGTTCACCTAGTTAAATTTAACCATCGATATCAATATTAGTTTCAAATTTCCTTATTGTAATTGGTCTAATATTATCCTAAAACTTTTCTAAGTCACTAGGTGATACTTAATTAAGAATTAATCTTTTCTCAATGATTAATAGCTTAATCAGATCCTTTAAGCAACAATTAACATGTAATAATTAAATTGACATACCTCTTTATCAATTTAATTATCTATAATTTCTTATATCCAAGTTTATACATCTCCTTTTAGTCCTTCATATAAACCATAATATAAAAACTATATGATGGCCAAGTAGCAACTTAGTTATTCAAAGAAACTAATATCAATAATCCAAGGTCTCTTTCAACTAGGTAGCATCCCTAATCCTAGTTAAAAATTTAGTTACTTATAATAAAAATGAAAAATATAATAATGAACGAAATTATATGCATAAATAATAAGAAAAGAAAAGTGAAGAAAAACTCTTAGATTCTTCAGATGATCTCCTTCCTCAAACTTGTTTGCCCTTTTTCTCTTTAAAAAATTGTCTTAATTACAATAAAACATTTATTCTATACTCTATATATATATATATATATTTCATGTCCTTTCTCCCTCATCGTTATATAATCATCTTTCTTAACTAAAAGTCAACTTTTAAGGAGAGCTTCAATTATAACAAAAGCCTTCAAGTTAATACTCTAGTGTCCTTCTTACTTCCAAAATCTCCTTCAGATTCCTTGAATCTCTTAAATTCTTGCACAATAATAAAAAATAAGAATTGCTAAAATTTCCAAAAACTAAGATAAAGATACTAATTTACTATTGAACTAAGGGAGGTTTTAGTCATTAGTTTTGATGATGACAAAACAATTTTGTTACTACTATCTTAGTCTTTAATGCATTTAAAAGATAAGAACTTTAAAAATTATTATGAGCGTATATTGGAGTCCATAGAAATTATTTGAAGGAAATTTTGAGTTTAGGATTAATATGGAGCAAGCATTAATGAGAAGACCAAGAATGGAAGTTGAAAAAAAAGAAAATCAAGATTAAATAGGTTTAGAGTTATATTTTTGGTTGCAAGTATTGCCTTGATCTTATCGATACTTAAAGGATTCAATATTTGTATGATCATTTACAATTAGGTTTCTAGTCAAGAGTTTTAAAGTTTACTTGATTTTGTTCATTGCATTTTGTATAATAGGATTTGGTTTAGAAGTTCATATTATTTTGGAGCTTCATTATCAAGTGGAAATTTGATTATTTATTTTAAAGTGGTCCTCTTGATATGTCAAAGTGTTTTGGAAAGTTATATAAGTTTAGAAGTGTGATTGAATATGACTGAGTTAAAGTTTTTGGTATGAAAATTGATTTTAAGAAGTTTAATAAAACTTTGCAAAGGTTTTAAAGTTTCAAAAAGCTTTTATAATTGTTTAAATTTCCATAACAAAGAAAAATTTTATGCTTAAGTTAATTGAAATGTCTTGGTATCTAAAATCATCTTAGGGAAGTTTTAAAACTTGTTTAAATTAAGTGAAAAGAATAGTTTTGAAATGTTTGAGGAAGTTTTGAAATTTTTGAAGGAGTTTTGGAAGTTGTTTGGAATGAAAATTTTTTATAACCAAGACAAATTTTATGCTTAAATTTGATTTACATGTCTTGGTACAATCCCCTAAGGGTTGATTTCAAACTTGTGTAAATCATTTTTGGAATCAAAGAAAAGGTTTTGGTAAGTTTAGAAAGGGTTTTAAATTGGTTTGGAAATGAAAATTTTAAAATATGCTTTAACTTGAATGGATCAAGATGTTTTGAGTTCTTAAATTTGTTTGACAAGTCTTGATCATCAAAAATGCCTTAGGGAATATTTTAAAACTTATGTTAGTCAAGTTTTAGGCATATAGAAGTGATTAAAAGTGTTTTGGTCAAGTTTTGAAGGTTTGTATAATGCATCAACGACCTTTTATAACAGTGGTTAAAAGTGCCATCGTCACAAATCGTTTCAGTCATGTTTTGGACTATAGTAGTGGTTCATTGGGAGAACAATGGCTCCATTGTACCACTGTTGTAGTTTGAGTTTTTACTAAAGATAAATGGTGATACATAATAACGTCATTATAGGCTACCATTGTGATGTCAATACTGTTGTAATGGCGAGTCTAACAACTTTTTAAGTATTGTAATAATTGTTTTATATTTCTAGCATCTATTTAAGCTTAGGAAGATTATGAATATATGTTCTAAGTATTTAGAAACAAATTTTATCCAAATTTGATGACTTTGAGAACACTGATTAAATTTTTTGGTTTAGCTGTATGTTAAATGAGTTTAAGAGAAAGGGTTGGTGCTTCAGTTTGCATTCATTGAATTTTTAGCCTTTTAAGCTTTGTTTTAATCAAGCAACTGTTGTGATTTATGTATGCTTGAGTGGAGATTAAGAGTTTCATTCTTAAGCTTGGTTGTTAGGAAAAAGTTCTTGATTTTATTGTTGAGATTAGTTTTGGTAAAGGATTACTCTTCACCCTACCTAAAGAAGAATTTGTATGGAGTTCCTTTTCACTTACTTAAAAGAAGATTGTTTTGAATTACTTTTCACTTTAAAGGAAGATTTCCAGGGCTTGCTCTTCTCCTTAGAAGATTTGTTTTGATATAATGAAAATCCAACAAGGTTGTTGGGAATGGACATAAGCTAAAGGTTGGTCAATCGAACTATTATAAAAATCGTTGTGTATTCTTTGTCCCTACTACTTTTAATTTTTGCATTGTCTTATTGTTATTTGATTACTTGAATTTGAATTATTTGTCTTGTATATTGACATGCCATCATATTTAGTTAAATTAAGGTTTATGGACTTCATACGTATGAAAAATCTGTTTAAGTGGTTCAAGGCTTAAATTTAGAATATTTTTTTTTATAAAACCTAATTCACTCTTCTCTTAAGTGCCGTTAGGACTTATAATTGATATAAAAGTTCTCCCTAAGCTTAAATTTTGAGTGAAACTAGTGAGAAGAGATTGATATGGCATATTCGTATAATTAAGAAGGGCTAGACGTGTATAGACTAACCTTAGTTTAATGGAATAGATTCTTTGTCTTGGAAAATTAGACTGAAATTTTTTTATGGGCCAAATATATATTTATGTGAAATTATATCAAATGGTCCTTTTATTCCCACTAAAGCGATAATTGATCAAAGAATCCCTAAATTAAAGAAGGTGTAGGATGATAGTGGTAAAGAATTAGTTTCTTTAAATAATGAATCAGCTAGTGGTATAATCAAATTTAAAGTAAATACATTTGAAATTTGTTTATCCATTCAATCTAATTTTATGTTAATTGAAAAAGATTTAATTTAAACTAAAATTTGAAAAAAAAAGCATGAGCTAGAACATAAAAAAGCTTGCAAAAATTCCACTTGTGATTAATGAGTAATGAGGCAGTTGTTAGTGGTAGCTAAGACGTCGACTGTTCTTCAGCAAGGGAGAGGAAACAAAAATGAGGCTTGAGGAGTAGACAACATAGGTTTTCTTTTTAATATAAAGGATAATTTTGGAAGATAAAATAGGACTCTTAAATTTATAAAATTTATTTAGAAATACTAATTATTTGAATGGAATTTAAATTAATTATGTTGAATTCTATAGAATATAAATATTAGAATTAAAGTAAATAATTTTTTTATTTTAAATATAAAAAATTATAATTGTAAATAAATTGCACAAAATTGTATAGAATTCATTTATTTTAAATACTATGTAAAGCTGCACTCTTCCATGCATAGACACCTAAGAGAGCCATGAAGTGGCTTAGTCTACTAAAGACTCAACTCTTTCAAGCTGCTCATCTTCTTCTACTTTATCCATGAGTCCAAGTACGTCAGCCATTATCTCAGTCCTCAAAAAGTTACGAGCTTTCCATAACAACAAATTCAATGATTCTTGGAATGTTGAATGCATCCCATATCTTTCACTTGAAATTTATAAGGAAGAAATCTTAAAAACTTACTTTATTTAGAAGGGAAGTTGATAATTCAACGTACTTATACATTAGAATTTACGAAACCTGGATATTATATTCTTTGACTCATCTCATAAGATTAAAAAAAACGATTTCTCTGTCTCTCCACCTTAACTAGACAGTGGTTTTCCAATAACTTAGTGGTTCAAAAACTTCGTGCACTTCCTCTCTTGTATGCATAGTTTGGCTTAAAGCCATAAAAATGGACAAATAAAACAAACAATATCATTAAACTTGTCTCTATGTTCATTGCAATGTTCTTATCTTCCTTTCTTCTTCTACTTCCTAAGAACGGTTAGATAAATCATCCAACAACCATAGTCATTTTATCATGTTCTGAGTGCGAAAAGAGCATGTGATTTTTTTAGTAATAACAAAGAAGACATTAGGAAGTAAAGATGTGAAGCCCAAACCTAAACCTAACCTAAAAACACAACCTGATCTAACTCAAGACCCGACTTAATTGGATTAATAGAAAAAATTAGGTTTCATTTTTCTTCTCTTCTTCATTGTTTCTGGAGCCAGTAAAAACTTCCTATTCTTCTCCTTTTTCTCATTTTTCTTCAAGAGTCCATCAAGCCTTATTTTGTTTTTTTAAGGTAAGTCTTTTCTTTGATTTCCTTATGGTTATGAGGAACTATTGCAATTTTTTGGTGAAAGTCTAGTGAGAACTGAAAGTGGAGAGAGAAGGGAGAAGAGAGGGACGGTTAGAGAAGAAGAGAAGAAAAGCAGGTGAAGAAGAGGATGAGGAGAAGAAGAAGAGAAGGAAGGAGAAGGAGATGTCATTAGTGGGAAAGGGAAAGAAGGGACGCATATGTGTGCAAGAGAGAGAGAGAAAAAGAAAAAAAACGAAAAATTTATTCAATGACAAATTTGTAATTTTAGAGAAATTGGGTGGAAATTGTGATTTATGAGAAGTTTAGGAATATATAGGTAATTCTAGGAATTTTGTGGGATTATATAAGAAATTTGTGAATTCTATAATATTTTGAGAGTTTAGGAAAATTTAAGAATAGTTAATAAATTAGAAAATTTAGATTTATTATTTATTTATTAAATCTAAATGAGATTTTTATAAATAAGTGCTGAAGACAAATTAGAGAGGGACAAGACTAGGTCTGAGTAGAAATTTAAAGTTTTCAGAGTTCAGGTAAAGGTCAATTGGAATACACTCAACTTTTGTATTTATATGAAACTTTAATATTATATTTATCGTTTAATTTTTTGGAAATTTAAAATATATTATTATGTGAATTTTTTGTAAATATAAATATTATGAAATTTTTTATATAAATTATGGAGACAAAATGTCTTTACATAAGCATCTTGTACAATTTATGAATAACATACTTTTGTGTGAATTATGAAAATTTCATAAAATTTGTGATTATGTAAGAATGTATATATAATCATGTGAAGTATTGTGTGATAAGTTATTGAATTTTGAGAATGCAAAGAATTTGTGGAAAATATAAAAATTATTGTATGGATATGACTTAACTGGATAGAAATTCTAATTTATATTATAAACGAAATTTTTTGTGGAATATTGATAATGAATTACAGTAGCTTGGTATAATATATTGAGCTTGTGGAATGTTAAGACAATATAAAGAAAATTTAGTTAGGGGCTTACCAAAGTGAATTATACTTAATGATTGTGATTTAATATGAGATTGACATTGATTATTCGACACGTGTAAAGATATTTTGGTAGTGGGAATACCCATGATGGTTCTGGTAGTGGGAAATATCTTGTATAATTCATATTGATGAGACCCAGTATTTTAGTAGTTAGAATACTTAAGTGCCTCTGGTAGTGTGATGTATTATGTATAGTTTATTCGCCAGTTGACTATTGAATATAATTTTATCAAGTTAAGCAGGGCCCTTACAATTTAAAAGGAATTGAGTTAAGAACTAAAAATATAGCATCTTATTGGAAATGATGGTGTAAACTTACGATGTAAATGTGATATGATATTTTAATGTGATGTATACGTATAAATGTTATTTTGTATATGCGAATTGAGTTATACATAATGGGTATAGTCTAGTTTTCTTATTGAGTTTGTGGATCATTCCTTGCTAATTAAAATTTTCAGGGGAATCTCATAAGATCTTTACAAATTTCAAGTTTCAAGTTGTGCTTGGGTAGATATTCAGATGGGCCAATTTATTGTAAGATGCCAAAGGAGCTAGTATTTAGTCATATTATCATTGTATTTTGATCATTTAATTTATTTATGATATAGTTGAGATTGTTGAAACTGTTACATTTATTAACGTTGGTTATTGAGATTTTAGTTAATGAACATTTTCCTTAAATTTGAGTTAATTTCTTTTTATATATGATTTGGGCGTATTGAATGAATGGAATTAAATTATGGAGAATTATGAACTTAGGGTTTTGTATTAATTTGAAAATTGAATTGAGAAGTTAAGGTTTATGAATTAGGAATTTGTTTGTGAATTGGGAATTGAGGAATTTGATAGGAAGGAACATTATATTAAGTGGTATCATAGTAGGTCAATGCTCCTAAGGTGAGAAAGTTTACTAATTATGTAAATATTTATTTTGCAAGATAGCGTCCAATGATGTGATTGCTAACTAGGAAATTAATAAGGAAGAGTCAATTAACTTTACTTAAGCTTCAATGACATTCAAGCAATCTGGTTCAAGAGGAGAGCCAGTAAGAGGGGAAGCATATCAAAGGCTTACAAGAATAGGGGTAAGATCGATTGTAGTAGCTAATGGGGTGCCTATGATGGAGATATCACCATAATTTATGTAGTTGTTTCAAATAATGATGGAAGTTCAGGCTCAGGCCCAAACTTAAGTACCAATTATTGTATAGGCTCAAGTACCACCAGAAGTTGGTCCAAATTTTTAGAGGCTTAGTACTATGAACCTAAAGGAGGAAAAGGCTTGGTGGGAGAAAATTGGGAGGACTTTAAATAAGTTGAGATGCATAGCAGAGAGATGTTTAGAGTACATCACTTTCCTATTTGAAGGTTATGCTTTAACTTGGAGGAGCTCTATAGAGAAATCTCATGCACTAAAGCAGTGACATGGGAAGAATTTCAAAAGGGGTTTAATGATAAATTTAATCCATTAATTTACAGAGATAAGAAGAAGAAAGAGTTTATAGACCTAGTACAAACTGAGGAGATATAGTGGAAGATTATGAGGTGCATTTTTCTACATTATCCAAGTATGCTCCTAAAGTTGTGATAGATCCAGAAGATCGGTGTTACTATTTTAGGTTTTCGATTTAAGATTCAAGTAGGGCTTGGTAAAGGAATTACTAATTTCAAGAGATTATTAGTAACTACATTTAAGATGGAGGAAGTACAAGGTCAGGAAAAAATGAGATAAGAAATGAAAAGGAAGCAAACTGATTACAAAAGGGAGTCTGTTCAATCCACTAAGAAGACATTACGGTATACAGGTTCTACTGGGAGAAATAACCATCAAAAGGGTGATGCGGTGTCTAAAAGGACTAGTTCTAGCTTTAGCTTATTTGTGAGTTCTAATATAGGAGGTGATCGGAGGTAATAGTATAGGAGCTAACAGAGGTAGAGGCAGAGACACTGGTAGTGTAGGAGTTCTAAAAATTTTTATCAAGACATCATCAGCTCTATCCCAAACACAGGTCAAAGTTTACAACATGACTAGGGAAGAGGCTCTAGCAGCCTATAATCTGATATCTGGTTTCATTTCTTTATATGATGTTGTAGTATATGTATTGATTGCTCTGGGATCTATATATTCTTATATTGCATTAAGGTTTACTTCTAAAGTCCCGTGTGAGGTTAGTTCACTAGGGTATAACATGAGAGTTCACTTACCAGTAGGAGAGAGTGTAATAGTGAATTGTGTGAGGAAAGTAATTCCTTTGAGGATTTGAGAGGTAGAGTTTCCCACAGATTTGATTGTGATAGATTTGAGGAAGTTTAATGTGATATTGGGTATGGATTGGCTAGCTCAGCATAAGGCAATGAGAGATTATTTTACTAAAAAGGTAACAATTGAGTGTTCTAAAAATTTAAAGGTAATGTTTGTGAGAGAACGAAGATGCGCCCTATATATGTGATTTTAGCAGTAATAGCTAGAAAACTTATTCTGGAGGGATGCGAAGCATTTTTAGCTCATATAGTAGACATAAGAGAGACGACTCTTGAGTTGGAGGGAATACCAGTAGTGAAAGAGTTTTTAGAAAAAATTATGGATGACTTGCCAGGTTTACTACCTTAGTAAGAGGTAGACTTTATAATTAAGACACTACTTTGCGTTGTCCCTATATTTATTACGCCTTATATGATAACCTCTGTAGAGTTACAAAAATTGAAAAAATAGTTAAAGGAACTGTTAAAGAAAGGCTTTATTAGGCCTAGTATGTCATCTTGGAGAACTTCAGTATTGTTTGTAAAGAAAAGAGATAGTAGTTTAAGGCTTTGTGTGGATGAATAAGTATTCTTTACTGATGATAGATGATTTATTGGATCAGTTGAGGAGAGTAATCATCTTTTCTAAGATTGATTTGAGATCAAGATATTGGTAGTTGAGAATAATTGAATCAGGCATACTTAAGATTGCTTTTCGAACTCGTATGTGCATTATGAATTCTTAGTGATGCCTTTTAGGTTATCCAATGCATCGACTGTATTCATGACATTGATGAATAAGATCTTTTAAGAGTTTTTAGATTGATTTATGATAGTATTCATTGATAATATCTTTATGTATTAGAGGAGTCGAAAGGAGTATAAGTATCATTTAAGAATTATATTATAGATCTTGAAGGAGAGACATACATGCTAAGCTTAATAAATGCGAGTTCTGGATGGAATAAGTAGTTTTCCTTGGGCATATTGTGTCACGAGAGGGGGTAATGCTCTATCTTATGAAGGTGAAGGCCATTATGGAATAAGAGCTACCAAAGAGTGTATCAGAGGTCAAAAGATTCTTAGGGTTAGTTTGATACTATATGAGGTTTGTAGAGGGTTTTTCGATAATAGCCAATCCATTGACGAAGTTACTAAAGATATGGATTCCTTATCATTGGAATGAACAGTGTCAAGAGAGTTTTGATTAGTTGCAGAGGGGACTTACATCTAATCCTATCTTGGTGTTATTGACAAGTGGTAGAAGCTTCTAGGCATATAAAAATGCTTCAAATTTGGGATTAAGGTGTGTATTGATACAAAATAGGAAGGTGACAGCTTATGATTCTTGATAATTGAGGACTCACGAGATGAATTACCTTATACATGATTTGGAGTTAGTAGCAATTATACATGCATTGAAGATATGGAGGCATCACTTATATGGGGATACTTTTTAGATTCTTATAGATTATAAGAGTCTTAAATATATTCTGAATTAGAAGGAGTTGAATTTGAGAAAGAGGAGATGGATCAAGCTATTAAAAGATTTGCACCATAGATTATCATCTAATGAAGGCAATTGTAGTAACCGATGCTTTAAACAGAAAGAAGTTTGGCGTATTAACCAATTTGGGTAGAAGTAGTGTGATACTTCTAATAGAGATAAGAACCTTAAAAGTTAACAGTAGATAATGTAGCTGAGTTGATGGCTACTTTATATATTTAGACTAAATTGAGTAATCTCATTAGTGAGTCACAAACTCGGGATTCATACTTGCAAAGGATGCTGGAGAAGATACATCAGGAAAAGAAACTGAACTTTTTTGTGAGGCTAGATGGAGAGATGGTGATAGGGACTCGAATATGTATATCAGAGATAGATGGTTTACGGGAGGAGTTATTAAAAGAGGCTCATTGTATACCTTATGCAATGCATCCTATTACAACTAAGATGTATTGAAATTTGAGGTCTTACTATTGATGGCCAATTATGAAAAAGGACACAGTAGATTTTGTAACTAAGTGCCTGACTTATCAACAAGTTAAGGAAAAACATCAAATTTCAGTAGACAAATTAAGACTTTTTTTATTCCATCATGGAAGTGGGAGAGAATTTCTATAGATTTTATGTATCTTTACCTACAACTTGACATAAGCTTGATTTAGTTTAGGTTATTATAAATAAATTGACCAAGTCTACTCATTTCTTACCAATCCAGTAGAAAAATTCATTGGACAAGTTGGCTAGATTATATATGGATGAGATAGTAAGATTACATGGAATTTTAGTGTCTATAGTTTCATATTGAAATCCTTGATTCACATCTCTATTTTAAACTAGTTAACAAACAGCGATAGGAACTAAATTGAACTTGAGTACAACGTTTCACTCATAAACTGATGGTCAGTCTAACCATACCATTCAAACCTTGGAAGACTTGATAAAAGCTTGTGTGATAAATTTTAAAGGGAATTGGGATTTATATTTGTTTTTGATGGAGTTTGCCTACAATTATCACTCTAGTATCATAATGGTACCTTTTGAGGTCTTATATGGGAGATAATGTAAGGATTTACTGTGTTAGGATGTTGAGGGTACTAGGATTTTGAAGCAGTCATAATTGATTTAGGAGATTATGGAGAGAATCAAAGTGGTAAAGAAATCTCCAAAGACTACTCAAAATAGACAGAAAAGTTATACGAATTAGCTTAGACATGAGATGGAGTATGAAATAGGTGATAAGAAATTTATAAGAGTGTTGTCTTGGAAAGGCATAGTGCAATTTGGTAGAAAAGGAAAGTTATGTCCCAGGTTTATTGGACTGTATGATATAATTCAAAGAATTGATCAATTGGCTTATCAGTTGACTTTACCTTCGGAATTATCTCAGATACATGATATTTTTTATGTGTCTATATTGAGAAGATATCAGTCAAATCCGAGTCATATTATGCTTGAACCGGAGATTGAAGTGACTATAGATTTGACTTATAAGGAGAAACCAGTTGAGATTTTAGAGGGAGAATTTAAGGCAGTTAAGACAATGACAGATACCTATAGTGAGAGTTTTATGAAGTCATCACCAATCTCTGAGAAAAATCACATTGGAAGTAGAAGAGGATGTGTAACTAAAATATCCTCACCTTTTTGGAAACTTAAGTATGTGATTAAATTTTGGGGACGAAATGTATTTTAAGAGGAAGAATTGTAAAGTCCAAATCTAGACCTAACTTAAAAACACAACCCGGGACAACCAAAGACCCAATCCAATTCGATTGGTTAAAAAAATAAGGTTTTATTTTTCTTTTGTTCTACCTTGTTTCTGTAGCTAACAAAAACTTCATATTCTTCTCCTTTTCTCATTTTTTTTCAAGATTTTATCAAGCTTTGTTATGGTTGTTGTAAGGTAAAGTCTTTGCTTTGATTTCCTTGTGATTAGGAGGAAATGTTGCAATTTTTTTATGAAAGTCTAGTGAGAGCTAAAAATAGAGAGAGAAGGAGAAAAGAGGGGCAGTTAAAGAAGAGAAGAATAGAAGGAGAGGAGAAGAAGAAGAGGGGGAAAAAAAGAAGGAAGGAGAGGGAGATATCATGAGTAAGACGGGGAGAGGAGGGAGTGCTATGTGTGAGAGAGAGAGAGAGAGGGAGGAGAGGGAAAGAAAAAGGGAAAAAATATTCATTTGTAGATTTTTAATTTTAAAGAAATTGAGTAAGAATTGTTATTTTAAAAAAGTTTAGGAATAGTTTCATAATTTTAAGAATTTTAGGGGATTATATGAAAAATGTGCAAATTTTAGAATATTTTGAGAGTTTAGGAAAATTTGAGAATAGTTAGCAAAGAAGAAAAAGTTAAAGTTTTTATTTATTTAGTCTAATTAATACTTTTATAAATAGGAACTGAAGATGAATTAGAGAGAGATGAGATTGGGTCTAAGTAGGAATTTGGAGGTTTTGGAATTTAGGTAAGAGTCAATTAGAATATACCTATATTTTGTATTTATGTGAAAATTTGATATTATGTTTATCGTTGAATTTTTTTAGAATTTAAAATATATTATTATATGAGTTTTCCATAAAGATAAATATTATGAAATTTTTTATATGAATTATGAAGACGAAATGTCTTTGCATGAGCATATTGTGTAATTTCTTAACAATGTGATTTTGTGTGAATTATGAGAATTTCATGAAATTTGTGATTATGTTAGAATATATATATATATATGATGTATTGTGTGATAGATTATTGAATTCTGAGAATGTGAAGAATTTGGAGAAATTGCAAGAATTATTTTCTGGATATGATTTACCTGGATAGAAATTATGATTCATATTGTAAATGAAATTTTGTGTGGGATACTAATAATGAATTACAATGACTTGGTATAATATATTGAACTTGTGGAATGTTAAGAGAATATAAGGATAATTTAGTTAGTGGCTTACATAGATGAATTATAATTGATAGTCGTGATTTAATACAAAATTGATACTGATTATTTGACACGTGTTGAGATATCCTAGTAGTGGGAATAACTAGAATACTTCTGATAATGAGAAGTATCATGTATGATTCATATTAATGAGACTCCATATTCTAGTAGTGGGAATATGTGGTTTGTTAGCTAACTAACTATTGAATATAATTCTATTAGATTAAGGAGAATCCTTAAAATTTAGAAAGAATTGAGTTGAGAACCAAAAATGGAACACCTTATTAGAAATGATTTACAATTAAAATGGAATTTATATAAATGATGGCACTAACTTGCGTAGCAAATATGATATAATATTTTGATGTGATGTAAATATATATAAATATTATTGTATATGTGTGAATTAAATAATGTATGATGAGTATATTCTAATTTTCTTATTGAGTTGACTCGTTCATCACCAATTAAATTTTTTAAGAGGGGGTCATTAGATCTTTACAAATTTAATGTTTCAAATTGTACTTGGTGGATATTCAGATGGGTCAAGTTGTTGTAAGACGCCATAATAATTAGTTTTTAATCATATTATCGCTTTAGTTTGACCATTTGATTTTTTTAATGATATACTTGAGGTTGATGGAACTATTGGATTAATTGTTGGATTAATTGAAATTAGTTATTGAGATTTTAGTTAATGAATATTTTCCTTCAATTTTAGATAATTACTTTTGATTTATAATTTAGGTGTATTGAATTAATGGAATTGAATTATAGAAAATTGTGAAATTAAGATTTGGTATTGATTTGAGAATTGAATTGAGAAATTAGAGTGTGTGAATTGAAATTTTGTTTATAAATTGAGAATAGAAGAATTTGACAAAAAGAAATGTATAAAAACAACAAAATATTATCAGTAGGCCTTTGATATTTTCACAGGAACCTAAGTACGTGGTAGTCGATCAAATCACTAGAAATTGGAGCATTTTAACCATGCAAAGCATATTAGTGATTATCACATTATACAAATTTTTAATTAAAATATCGATAATTTAATTACTCATCAAAATAATTTAAAAAATTATATAGTAAATAATATATGATATAAACATGTATTTTCGTTATTTTAACCACTAATGGCCATTAAAAATTTAGTTAGTTGGATTTTATTATAAATAATGTAAAAAGTAAATTAACAATTTTTTAAATAAAAATTTTAATTTAGTAAAGATGACAACGATGGTGGTTATGTAGTAGGTTTATGTAGTAAGTTCCTTTAACCATAAATAGTTTACAGATCCTCATAAGAAACTTTGCTTAGTACAGAGTTACATATTGGCAAACAAGCTGTATGTATCAGAATCAAGGGCTAGTTGACGTAAGGAGGATACGGCCCCGAAGAGTCCCACAGCCGAAAAGACAATGATAATGGTGGCATTGCACCAAAAGATGGTAGATCTCTTAGTTGGTTTGAAAGTAACATTGTAGAAGACAGCAGGCAAGATGAAGTCTAGAGGGATGAACCCGAAAGCTCCTAGCACAGCATTTATATCTCCAAAGAAAGGGAACATGGCAGCAAGAAGTGTTGCAATGGCTACTGATACTGATCTAGTTATCATCCGTGGCACAACATTACGAATGGAGAACTGGTCTCTTTTTGCATCTGCGAATTTTCTCTCAAGCACTTCATTTGTTAACTGTAAATATACCTGTGAAACCAACCAATAGAGGGTCACTTGGACTCACTGAAACCT
>JAOXYD010237556.1:0-17387 GCA_028565735.1 Pinacopodium congolense | reverse complement strand
GAAGGGCTTTAATCAGACATTAAATCTATTTTTAAACTTAAATAACTCATCAAACATCAAATCCATAGCTCCTTTAATCATTTGGTAATTTTCAGAATTTTTCAGAAGCAATTAAAAATCGTTTTCAAAGTATTTAAGTCTAAATACCTAAGTTTTTAGCTTTTTCCAATTTTCAATCAATTTCGTTAGATTTTTTCTAAATAATTGTAATCCAATCAACCTGGTAATTAAGTAACTTTTTCTCCGTGGGATCGACACTCGAAATTTTAAATTTTACTTCCATTTATTACTTTTGAGATAGGTGCACTTGCCTAAAAAGTACGTTGGTTTTAAAGTAAAAATTGTTTCGAACACCCGTCAATTTTAAAGTCACCTAACCAACGCAACAACAACCTCTGGTTAATCAATTGAGTCACCTTACATCAACAAACTACTAACATTTATTAATAACTTCAGCCTTTTGAGTTTTTATATCGTTATAAGTCAGCGGGGTGAATTTTTGCTCATTTATTTATTTTTTCCTTTTCCATATTTTTTTTCATGTTATTTCTAATTCTTCTTCATTTTTTTCGAATGATAAAATTGTCTTAAAAGAAGTCACAAAATTACTTAGTAAGTTATATTTTATATATGGAATATCATTATGATCATTAGGGACCTATAATCGAAATTATGAAATAAGTTAAAAGTATTTAGTCATTAATAGTCAAAACTAACCATATAGCATTTCGAAATTTTAAAATAAATGAAGTTAAAAGAAAACATAATAAGCATCAAAATCGAAAAATATTTTTAAAAATTATCAACTATTAAATAAAATCAATAAAATGATATGATATAAGATAACAAAAGTGCAAGTGTGATAAATCAGGAGATCCCTTCCTTACATTTAAATAAAATATTATCCTCACTATTTAGAACAAAAATAAAGCCTAAAAGTGAAAGGTATAAGGGATAGGAGTACACCCGTTTAAAAAGGTTTGATGTATGTGGAATCTAGTGAAGTATTGTAGCAACTGAAATTATATAAAAAAAATATTAAACACAATAGATAGAGAAATAAATGAACATATGCTTCACTCTCATAAATATGTAATCAGAGTACAGCTAAGGAACAATAATACAACTGAAAGGAAATAACCAGATCTGAATCAAAATAGAAAAACAATCTAAACTGTGGAACATAATGAAAAGATACAAGAAAACAACAAAGTGGAAACACACTAAAAGAAATAACATAAGCAAAAATCCTAAAACAAAATATAAGAACAATCCAAAAGCAACTAAGAACTAGTATTATCATGATTTTAGGCTCTTTGATGCTCCTCAATATGCTTAAACTGAAGCTCCATGCGATCAAGATGCTCACGACTATTTTCATGAATCTTTGTGATCTCAGAAAAAATGTGAGTCTCCATCCTTAATAGGATAGTCATAATATCAATATGAGAAATGTCCACAAGAGGAGGAGCCTTAAAAGTAGATGAAGCTAGATGTGGTGGATGAACACTCAGTGTAGCCTTAGAAGAAGTTTCACCCATAACCTCCTCGAGTATTGTAGGAGGGATATCGGGAATGGGTGGATCATCGGGTCTCTCACCTCTTACAATGTATGCCACTCACCGTCAACATGAGCATAGTTCCACAACTTAAGTGTGGTCGGGTTAATCTAAGTTTGATTTATTTTATTTGCAGGTACCTTAGAATCAAACGGAACTCTTGTTGCCTAGAAGATTTGAGTCAAAAGGTAAGGAAAGTAGATGTTTTTACTCATCCTCTTCATCTTAAGCACATCGCGTATAGAAGTAATAATGTACCTAACTAAAGGTAAACTGCTAATGACATATAATCCATACAATATCTTATATAAAATATAAGCATCTCCAAAACGCACCTCATTCAGTCCACTTGCCCTAGGTACCACATTAGCACTCAAAATTTCTATAATGATGTGCTCATGAACCCCTAAGGTTGTAATGGTAAAAGCTTGAGGGGTTTTCCTAACTAACCCTAAGGTATCTTGAGCAGTAGCAAAGGAAAACCTAAAAAAGGACTAAATCTCCATGAAAAGAGTCCATTGATCTCACATATACATCTCTCTCATATGGAACTCCTAAAAAATTTGAAAGAGAAGCACAAGTAAGGTGAATGGAAGTACCTTGAACAAAGCTCCATATCTCTACAGTGTCAATCTCATCTTTTTCTTTAATGTTTGTGAAGAACTTACTAACTAGTGTCTAGTAAAAAGGGCTTGCAAAAGTCACCACTGGCTCCTAGCCCAAAGTTTTGAAGGAGGAAGAAGACGAATAGTAGAGGTTTTATTTTTTTTAATTGTTTTAGACCAAAATTACATCATTTCTAGCCTTTTGTGAAGGTCTACGATGATTGAATAGGATATATATGGTTGGTAGAGACCATCATAATAGGTTGGTGTATTGGTATCTAGAAAACAAACCTCTATGCAGGTTAAATAGAGTTATACGGTGGTCAATCTAGACCACCATATACATTATGTTTAAGTATTTTCAATTGAAATTCAACCCTAAAACTTCATTAAATTCTTCTTAAATTAAGTCCCAACAAAATTAAGAAGATTGTTCATCAAATCATCCTAGAATTAAAATTTTAAACACTAAAAAATGAAATAAATCACACTAAAAACAAGGGATAAACAAAGGAAATCACACCAAACCTAAATAAAACACAGTTAAAAAGGCTTCAAAACATTATAGTTAAGTCCTATCACACAAAATAAAATAAAATCACACACAAATAACTATCTAAAGAGGATAACTCCTAGTCTAGAGAGGATCAAAGAGTGATAGAGTATCAACAGACTCTTCAACTAAACTAGGAACATATAACTTAGCCCTTTGCCTATTCACTTTGAAATTTGTATTCAATTGCTCTGAATGGAAAAACTTTGGTCACTTTAGAAAAGCATATCTATCATGATCTTAGCTTCTTTAGAAACAATTTCAGTCCGAAATTGTAAATTAAGATCTTGTCACCAACCTTAATCTCCCTCTGAATGATATGCTTATAATGTTATTTTTTAACTCTCTCTTTATAAAGTTTAAAGTTTTCATAAGCATTAAGATGAAACTCATCCTACTCATTTAACTGAAATATCATTTCTTTACCCACTTTCTTTGAGTCAAAATTTAGGAAATTGATAGCCCAAAATGCATTCAGGAAATTGATAGTGCAAAATGCATGATGTTACAACTCAATAGGTAAATGAGAAGCTTTTCCATAAATTAAATTATATGGAGACATTTCTATGGGTCTCTTGAAAAGAGTTTGATAAGCTCACAAAGCATCATCTAACTTCATCGACCAATCCTTTCTCAAAGAGCTAATGGTATTTTCTAAAATTCTTTTAATTTTATGATTGGAAGTCTCAACCTAACCTCTAGTTTTAGGATGATAAGGTGTAGCAATTTTATGGGTAATGCCGTATTTAGTTAAGAGGGAATCAAATTATTTGCTACAAAAGTATGATCCCCTATCACTTATGATTGCTTTTGGTGTCCCAGATTGTTTAAAAATTTTTTGCTTTGGAAAGAGAACTACACCTCTTACATTATTAGTTAGAAGAGTTACTACTTCAGTTTATTTACTCATGTAATCAATAGCCACAAAAATGTATTGTTAGAGCATGATGTAGGGAAAGGTCCCATAAATTCAATACCCTATACATAAAAAATTTCACATTCTAAAATATTATTTAGTGGCATTTCGTGTCTTCATTATATATTTCCAACCCTCTGGCAATTGTCACAAGACTTGAAAAATTGAAATGCATCCTTAAACAAGGTAGACTAGTAGAAATCACACTACAACACCTGATATATGATTCTAGTAGGTCCAAAGTGGCCTTTGGTCTCACATGAATGATAATAACTTAAAAAGGCGAGCACTTCCTCTTCAGATACATATCTTCTAATGATTCTATCAGTGCATATCTTGTATAAAAAAGGGTCACAAAGAAGATATCTTTTAATCTTTAAAAAGAACTTCTTTTTATTAATATGAAATATTAGGAGTTAGAATATTTCCAGCTAAATAATTCACAATATCCATATACTATGGCAAGGTAAGTAAGGGTAATAAGTTCTCTTCAAGAAAGACCTCCTTGATGTCTCAGTCTTCTTTTTTCTTCATCACTTATTTAGTTAAATTTAATAAATGGTCATAAATGAACTCTTGTTTTCCCTTTATATCTTTGATTTCAATGTCAGACTCCTGTAAAAGGAGAATCCATCAAATTAATCGTCGCTTGGCATTTAGTTTGTATATTAAATACTTGAGAGCAAAATGGTCCATATAAACAATTACATTAGAAAGTACTAAATAGGACCAAAACTTATCAAAAGCGAACACCACAGCTAACATTCCCTTCTCAGTGGTGGTGTTATTTCTTTAGGCATCATTCAAAGTTTTACTTGCATAAAAAATTAGATGAAAGATCTTACCTCTCTCACCATCTGCAAAGTCACTTACATTACACATCAACTCAAATGGAAGAGACCAGTCATGTGAAACCAAATAGGTGCACTAGTGAGCTTTTCCTTTAATAATTGAAAAGAAAGCATATAGTTATTATCAAAATTAAAGATAACATCCTTGGTCAAAAACTTAGTAAGGGGCTTGGATATTTTAGAAATATCCTTGATAAATTGCATGTAGAATCCAACATGTCCTTGAAAACTCTGAATTGCTTTTTTTGAATTAAGTGGTGGAAGTTGAGCAATTTCTTTATGTTTTGCTGGATATACCTTTATTCCTTTACTTGAGATCTTATAACCTAATACAACGCGCCATTTCACTATAAAATAACACTTTTTCCACTTTAATACCAAGTTGGTCTCCTCGGATCTTTTTTAATACCTTCTCTAAATTGACTAAATATACATCAAATGATGTCCAAAAAAATAAAAAATTCATCCATAAAAACTTCGATGCAAGTCTTGATCATATCTATAAAAATAGTCACCATATCATGTAAAAAAGTGGCATGTGCATTACACAAGACAAAAAGCATGTGTCTATAAGCAAAGTTGCCATAAGGATAGGTAAATGTTGTCTTTTCCTAGTCCTCAAGGGCAATAGGAATTAGCAAATATCCATTGGACCCATCTAAAACCCAGGGAAAGCTATGCTTAGCCAATCTTTTAATAACTTAATTAATGAAGGGTAAAGGAAAGTTATCCTTTCGAATGACATCATTTAACTTAAGATAATCAATACACATACACTATCCTGTAATTTTCCTAGTGGCAATCAATTCTTCTTTCTCATTCTTGATCATAGTAGTTCCTCTTTTCTTAGGTACCACCTAAATTGGAATGACCCATGCAGAATTAGAGATAGGAAAGATGATACTAGCATCTAAGAGTTTTGCTATTTCATTCTTCATTACTTCCTTCATATTTAGATTTAGTCTGTGCTGAGAGTGGACTAAGGGTTTACTTCCTTCTTCCATGAAAATTTTGTGAGTGTAAATAGAAGAGCTCAACCCTTTTATGCTAGTTAGTGTCCATCCTCTTGCTGATTGATGCTCTCGTAGCACTCTGAGCAATTTTTATTCCATCATATGAGTTAATGATAATGAAATAGTCACAAGTAATTACAATGGAGGTCATAAAAAGGCATACTTAAGATGTAAGAGAAGAGGCTTAAGGTCTAGAGTTGGAGGCTCTTCAATAGATGGCTTTAGAAGGGATTTGATTGGTTTATCCAAAGGCTTAAACCTTATAGGTTGAATCCAGCTAGAGGTCTCCTTCCCTGCTTTTAACCCTTCCAAAACTTCTTTGACTTCCTCTTCCTCTAATTCTAAAGAACATGAATAGATTAATGTCTTTTATGAAACATCTAAATAAAAATACTTGAATGGCATTCATGCTGATGAAGTTACATGAATAAAAGGTGAAGGGATACTTCATTGCTCTAAACACATTGAATTCAATCTCCTTATCTTAAGGTATGATAGTGGGGTTTCCATTATGTACATTAATTAATGCCCTTACAATAGCTATAAATGACCTTACCAAAATGATGGGCACCGTACTGTCCTCTCCTATATCCAAAACAAGGAAATCAATAAGAATTATGAATTTATCAACCTTCACAAATATAACCTCAATTATTGCTCTTAGATACGCAATTGATCTCTTAGCTAATCGTAAGGAGACTATAGCTGGTTTAGGCTCTTCTAATCATAGCTTCCTGAAGATAGAAATAGGCATCAAATTAATACTTACTTTAAGATCTATTAGAGCCTTATCTATTTGTAAGCTACTAATTATGCAAAGAATGATGAAACTAATAGGATCCTTGAACTTTGGAGGTAATTTATTTATAAGGGAAGTAGAATTCTCTTCATTAAGCTTGATAGTCTTATAATCTTCCAATCTTCTCTTTTTGGAAATATTTTCTTTAAAAAATTTCACATGGGAGGGTATTTGAGTAATGTCCTTGGCAAATGAGATATTAATATACAATTTCTTAAACATCTCCAAAAATTTCCAAAATTACTTATTAAGGTTTGTATTCTTCAACCTTTAAGGGTAAGGAATATTAGGTATATAAGGTTGCACATGGGGATCAATAAATAACCTAGGTGGTTTATCAGATCTTTTACCCTCAACTTCTTTTTCTTTCTTCTTCTCTTCATCTCTCTCTTTTATCGTCTTCTCTTTTGGCTCTCTCTCTTCTATCATGTTCATTATCTTTCTCTTTCTTTTCATTCTCCACTAATACTTACTTTCCTTTCTCTTCCAACTTCATTCTTTTGGCCATAACCTTTTTACCACTTCTCAAGATAATAGCCTTGGCATGCTCTCAAGGATTGGCTTTGGTAGTGCTAAGTAACTTGCTGAGGAACTTCTCTTGTAAAAGTTGTGTGATGTGCCCAACTTGAGTCTCCAAATTATAGATGCCTCATGATTTTACATTGGGACCGACTAGACAACCAAACTTTATGGCCAACTGTGGCTAGTCCCTTCATTATATAATAATAATAATAAAATAGTAAAAAATATTATTATTATAATACATATATTATTATTATTATATAATTACATGGTCGACAGCCATGAAAGGCCATGGTTCGCCGACCATGTAGTTATTCCCTTTTATATTCATGATTCATGAGAGTAAATTTATTTAAGCACTATCTCTTCAAATTAGGAAATTCTCTTAGAGATTGATTAGTTCTAAAGCCAAGTGAAGGCACTGTTTTAAGGTTAGCTTGAGGTGGTTATGGTGGTTGTTGGTAGTTTTTATTTTTGCTCCATGAAAAATTTGGATGGTTCCTTCAATCAGGATTATAAGTGTTTGAATAAAGGTTTCCTCTTTGCCTATTGAAATTGCCAACAAACTGAGATTGCTTATGTGCTCAAGCAAAAGGACTACATTCTTGACACTCTAATAAAGAGGTTAGAGAATAGGATGGATCAAATGTAGAGACAAATATATCATATGTGGAAGTGTATAAGAATAGAGATTCAAGGCCTAAGAGTTAGGGGATATTTGACATTGTACATTTTCTATTTTTATTATTTATGCTATATTTTGTATGTTTATTCCAAAAATGTTACATTTGTCTATCCTTAATGATATTAAAGTTTTATTATTTTTTTGTGTGCACTTTTTCTCTCTTTTGTTGTTTTCCAGTTAGCTGCAAGTACTCTCTTAAAATTCAAAGGACAAAAATATGGCTTAACAAATTTAAGAGAGTATTCTTATTCCCTTATATCTTTAATATCTACTTATTTTTAATTTTGAACACTAGGGACAATATTCACCTTAAGTATAGGGAAAGTAACTAGGCAACAATTCTCACTTACACTTAATATTATTGTGAATCCAATGATAATTTATTTTACATTTCATAAAAAAATTTTCAACATGGTTAATTAAATGTTAAATAATGTGCTTTAATTGGTTAATATTGCTAGTTCATAATCAAATATGAATTATGATGTATTAGATATATTAATTACATTGATTTGAATTGAACTAACATGTTTGACATTTGAAAAACCATTTAAAAATTTGATTGAGTATTTAAATAAGTTACTTGAGGATAAGCAATAGTTCAAGTGTGAGGGAATTGATAAGGGCTTATTATATAGGAATTTTTGATATCATTTGATTTGTTTTCACCCTTGTTTTCATTTTTGATTGTCTAATTTATGTGTATTATTGGTTAAAATGTAGGTTCACACTAAAGAAGTAGAGTTTTATGTGAACAAGACAAAGGATCACCATTATAGGTGATATAGAATAACTTTTTATTATGAAGTGAGCAACCACCATTAAAGACTATTTTCCAAATAAAGGAACAAGAGGGGTTGTAAAAGCACCATTGATAAAAAAAATTTAATGGCCGTTGGTAAGTTTGTCGTTAACCACTAAATAATAACCTAACTTTTAATTATGTAATATCGTGAGTCAAGTTCGATTCACAAATAGCTAGTGTGCCAATGCCATATCTAGTGTTGTGTAATTAAAAAACCCTTGGTATGATAATAATAAAGTAAACAAAAATATAACTAAAGAAATAAAGGCAACTGAATGAAGTCACAAAATATAAAGAAACAAATAACAATACGAAGAAAACGGGTAGAATATATTATCGGGATTTAGTGAATAATAGTTAATCATTGAAAACCTTTGAATGGTGTTTTAGCTAAGATGCCAATCTATAGATACAAACAAGTTCTTGTGTCCTAGATTCCTTTATTGATAAGTAAATTCAATAGGCTCTTAAAATACCCCTAATTATGTGATAACCTAGAACAAACTCTCAAGATTTATGTTTGCTTTTTTTATACTATATTTCAAATATGAGGATTGTAATTTTTAGTATATCTGATATCGTTGCTACAGGTATTGAGATTAGTCACCAAATAATTTGAGTTACATTTTGTTTAAGGAACACAATATAATGGATGTAACTAAAATTAAACTAAACTAAAACAATTTAACAATTTAATAATTGAGAATGTAGTTGTAAACTTGAGAGAAACTAACGATAAACACTAAGAATTACCTCTATCGTTGTTTTGCCTTCTTCTCACCTTATCAATTCAATTATGCTTAACCCCAGGTATCCTATGGTTTTGATAACCCTCTCTTGAGATCTAATCAAGTGTCCCTAATTGAACTAGATAGGAAGTGAATTACAATCTCTCAATCTCTTAAAACCTTCCTGAATATCCAACTAGTTTTGAAGTAATCCTAATTAACAAACAACTAAGTTCTCTTTTCAATTTCCAATTAACCTGATGTTTATAGGTTTATTATATAATTAATTCTCGTTGTGTAACATACACATTGTATTGAATTAGTATAAAGGTTTGACAAAGCAATCCAAGATTAATTCTTAACAAAAAATTTTGCTATCCTTGATATAAATTAAGCCCGTAATATTTAAATTTATAATACAAAAAGTAAGAAATAAAAGAGATGAGAAACTAGGTTACAGGTTGATGATCCTTCTCTTCTAGATTTTATGCAGAAAATCTAGAAACTTGGATTGATCTTGATGATTTCATTATTTGATCCTTATTCTTTCTTATTAATAGCCCCCAAAACTTGTTTTTTCTTGTTCTTAAATACTTTTTAATGCTCCTAGGTGGTTTTTAGGGTATTTTCTGATAGTTTGAGTCCTAAGATAATTTTAAAACCTTCAAAACGCATGATCTCATGTCCCTTCTTATCTTCATCAAGGTCATGATCATGACAGAGATCATGAGATAGGTAGTGATCGTGGCTTTCTTATTTTCTCCAACATGCTCTGCTTTTGCTCCTCTTTGTTACCTAATTCAAATCCATATGAAAACACGATATGTCTTCACTCAAATAAGATCAAATTCAAGCCCAATATAAAAACTTATCACATAAAACACATAACAATAATAAGAATATCAAATAACATAAATCTAATTCCTAAACACAGTATTATCATCCTAAACACACATACTTACATATTTAACAACTAAATAAACATACTCTAGTGGAAACCTAACAACTTGCCCACACTTAAATGTTTTCTTGCCCTAAGAAAAAATAAAAACATAAGGGCTTGTTTACTTTAGTTTTCATTTTTTGTTTTGATTTCTTGTTATTCTAAACACAAAAATCGATAAAGAAAACACATTTGTATAGCACATAAATCGATAACGAAAACATAATTACCAATACAAAAATACAACAACCATAATACAAAACCACAATCCAAAACCCAACTAAACATCCCCTAAGTAAAACACACATAACTCACACATTCATGCAACCATGTAATAACGACAAAAATGGCATCAAATCTTATAGAATTAGCTTTCCTAAGAATATCAATCATTTAAGAAGATCCACAACATTAACTTTTTCCATTTCATTCAAATGTATTTGAATTTAATAAACATATTAATTAGGATATTATTACCTTATTCTCACCTCCAAGGCACTTATAATCATGCTCTAAACATTCTTTACCCAATTAGAAGGTAGGTTATCACTAAATAACTCCTCATGGCCATGTTTTGACAATTTTCACAAAGATCAATAGGCTTTTGCTTTAAATTAAAGTGTTACATATTCACATTACTTTGAAAACTTTCCTAATTTTTTAATGTAAAGGAAAAAATTTTGTCGTGAATGTCTTTTGGTTAGTCAACTAGGTTATGTTCTTTTGAACTTTGTTAAAGTGTCATTCAAGCCTTTTGATATGAGGGCAAACATTTTTTCATAAATGTCCTTTGGTTACTCAACTATATCACAGCTCACAACTTGCTACTAGTTCTACTCTTATCTTCAATTTGTAAACAAAGTCTATTCAATTTACTTTCACTTTACTTTAAACATTTTTTTTGTCTGCATCATTTCTTTCTAATCACTCCATTCCCATGAGAAATCACTAATGATGCCTCCTAAGCTAAGTTTAATTTAATAAAAATGTATCTAAACAAGT
The DNA here is from genome assembly GCA_028565735.1 of Pinacopodium congolense. Classification (NCBI taxonomy): domain Eukaryota; kingdom Viridiplantae; phylum Streptophyta; class Magnoliopsida; order Malpighiales; family Erythroxylaceae; genus Pinacopodium; species Pinacopodium congolense. The sequence continues at coordinate 6,406 of JAOXYD010237556.1, read as the reverse complement.
GTCCTAAATAGAATAGATACAATATTGTAGTTAATTTGTAAATTCAATGGAAAGACACTCAAATGTATATTTCAAAAGATAGTGCTTCTTCACTACTTAAATAACCTTGTTCTTAATTTAACCAATTCCTTTCAATTTCATGCCATTTACATACTCATCATCTGCATATAAATAATGCAACACCCATAAAATATACTAAAATAAATAAAATGATATACAAGAAGCACACTGAAATTCAAAATTTCATAAAAAAAGTATGTACTACCTCCTAACATTGAGCAATACATTTTACTCAATGTTAAAAGGGGGCACAAGAACGAAAACACATGAAAATAAAAAAATGTCAAAGACAAAATAAAATAGATAAAGGTCAAATACCATAAGTAGCAAGTCTTAAAGTAGTAACGATCTCAAGCTAGGAAGTTGAAGCAATATTTCCACAATTAGAACACTGATGTGCCATCCTCCAAACAAACCCCACCCGCATACCCATAAGCCTTTATGAACCTTTTTCCTTCTTCTATGTTATTTTTCTTCTTCTTTTTATGTGTTTGCTTCTTTGTTCGTGTATTTCTTTTCTTGTTCCCTTTCTCTTCACATTGAGGACAATGTTTTCACCAAGTGTGCGAGGTAGCTTGTGCATTGTTATTTGCAATTTTCATGACATAGAATGCATGTTTTAGGATTGTTAGTTAGCTAGTCATTTTGTTACATGATTGTTGCATTTTCTTGAATATATAAATATTATCGGATTGAAAGGAACGATCACAACTAGGATCAAAGTTATTATAGGAGTGAAGAGGTAGGATCCTAAGAACTTTGTATCAAGATTGCCTTTTTATTAAAAATGCAAGTTAATTAAAATGTTGCATACCTTTATTACTTCCATGACAATTGCTTAAATGCTTTTTTTTTTCATAAACTTGGACTTAATGATGGAATGCATTAGTTCTTATTCATGAAAAGGGTTAGTTAGGAAAAAATTGATATGATTTCATGGCTTAGATGTATTAATTGTTCAATTTTTACTATCTACTCCTCTGATCTCTTTACACCATGCAAAGGGGTTAAAATTAGAGCCTAAGGTTAGTTGTAAGTTGTGACATAGCAGAGTAACCAGGGGTGCACCCAAAAAGATGTGTGCAATTTTCGTAAAAAGATGAAGTGACACTCCAACTTGAAACTAAAGAACACCATCGAAGCTGAGTAATAGGGGGTGTAGGAAAAAAAAAAGAAAAAAGAAGAAGAGAAAACCAAAACCAAAACCAAAACAAAAATAAACAAAACAAAACAATGAGAGAAGAGAGACATGCACTTCCATGTGAAAAGATAAGGTGTTTTTCCTTAATAACAATAAAAATTGATGAATGAAACTCTCTAATTAAATCCATTGATCTCCTTTCATAAGTAAAACATTTCATGAATGGTTGCTTATTTTTAAAATGCCTTACACTTGGTAATTTGAACAAATGAAAGATTATAATTGTCATGGATGTGAGAATATGACAACGGTGTTTTGATTATAATGCATTTTCAATGCTAAGGCAATCATGGTGTTAATAGAATATGTGATTACATTGGATCTCTAGGAATGACTGAGATCTTGGTTAGGCGAATTCCTTGATATCTTTTGCTATGATTATGTTCAAGCCTTATTTATTGTGGGCTTTTGTGTGTGTGGGCTATGTGTGCCTTTCATTTTAATTTTTTCTTGAGGACAAGAAAATGTTTAAGTGTAGGAAAGTTGATAGTTGAGTTTAAGGCTTTAGTTTTTTTAAGTGTTTAGTATGTAATTTGCCTGTTTTTAATCCATTTAGGATTTAGTTTGTTATTAGTTCTTGTTATTTTTTTGTTTTTAATTTTTTTTTATATTTTTTAGTGTTTAATTATTAATTGCATTTATTATTAGGATCTTATGGACGCATTTATTTTATTGTGTTCAGGTTTGAGGTAGGCAAGTAAGAAAATCATACTAGAAGTCGAAGAACATGGTACCATACATGCCACGATTGTACCCTAAGGGACCATGATCGTGGCCTTTTATCAAGGCCATGACTAGGCCACAATCATGGCCCCCTCTCTCACATATCCCACCACGATCATGTGGATCGAAGCGACAATCATTGCCTGCCTAACCCGAATAGATGACACACTTTTTGGTGGCATATTTAAAGGCACGAAAACCTAGAGGAGCAATAGCTAGTATTCTTCACAAAGTAATTGAAGCAATATACTCTGAAGCTTACCCTTAAGCCAAGGAAGATGTTCTAAAAGCTTGGGGAGAAAGAAATTGGGTTCAGTCATCTAAATATTAAGAAGTTCTTCTTCTCCAAGATCTACAGTGTGGAATTAAAAGCAAGATACCAGTTACCAGTTGATATTTTTTTAATCTTTTCTTCATATTCCATTTTGTAAAAAGCATGGCTAATGTTGGAATTATTTATGTTATGAGTGGCTAAACTTGTTTTAGGAATTGTTTTTTGAGCTATTTGTGAACCTCTATTTATTGATTTAATACAATGAATGTTTGTGTTATCTAATGAGCTTAAACATTGCAATAAATTAAGAGAGTGGAATTGGTAGCTTGTGTTGAATATATAATGAGAGTTGACATTTAATAGACCTAGATAACAAGTTTATTAATTTATTAGAGAGAGATCTAAATGGATCAATATACTGCCTATAGGATTACTTGACGACAAGTGGGTTTGTAGGAAAGAATTTATAGATTAAGAGATTGCAAGGTTGATCCTAAATTATTTAACTAGAGAAACTTAGTTTCACCTTGAGAGAGGGTAGCCAAAATATTAGGAAATCTTAAGCCAAGGATAAATGGAATCAATCAAACAAGAGGGAAACAAATAGGGATAACAATAATTCCTAGTCTTTAATCTTGATTTTTCCAAGTTCCAATTTACTATTCTAATTTTGGTTTCGTTGATAATTTTTACATGTAGATTGATTTTTTTAGTTTTATCTCTTGAATATTTTCCTTAAACAAAGTGTAATTCAAATGATTAGGGTGACTAATTTAAATCCTTATGAAATTATATCTATTTATACTACAAGTTTAGGACTCATTCACTTGTGGTATTACCGTAATGCAAGTTAGTAGTTAGCTTTGCAACTGGCAATAATCATAACAACGCATTGGTTAATTTTACCTTCTTCTTTTAAAACCTTAATTTGATCAATTCTTTTTATCTTCTTATTCTATTTCCCACCTTATTCTCTCTTTGAAGGATGTCCCTTACCTCATAATGTTTTCTAAATACTTCATTTTTTACACCTAAATCTTGTATTTTATTTCCCTTTACCATCATTATTCCATTGTTCTCTTAAGATTTCTCACTTTCCACACTTAGAATCATAATTTTTGCATCTCTTTTCACCTCTTCTATCTCTCTTAATATCTTGTTTATTTTGCAGGTTTTTCACAACACCATGGCACTAATGGCTAAGAAATCTACCAAGAAACTTGTATCCAAAGGAAGGACCAAAGTTTCTGGATATGGACTTAAGGACATGATAGAGGATTTTAGGGCTCCATTCTTTATTTTCACAAAAGAAGAAGGTAACACCCTCCAAACTCTTAAATTTTAACATTGATTACTCCAAGATATTTTGATTTTAGATTCTTAGCCAAATTAGGATTGAAGGACAAGGTGAAAACATTGGTGTGTGAAAATTTTTAGGAAACTTTTCTTTATTATGACTTGGCAATCTATCATGACTTGACTCTTGAATTTTTTGCCTCTCTCCAATATTGTATGAATATTATGGATAAATTTTTGGTTTAGTTTGAGAGGAAAACCATACATGTTAGATTATGATATTATATGTGATATATTTGGCTTTCCTAAAACAAAACTTATTTATTCTCATGAAGATTTTAGTGTGTTTTTTGGAAGCAACTTATTTAAGAAGATAGATTCAATTCACATAATGCACGCAATGCAATTTTCAAAAGTTCAAAACACTTGTTGTTGTAAAAATAATGTGTTATACTGTTTCTAACAAGCAGAAAGTAACAAATGTTCTACTAAGGAGTTTTTGTCTTATGATGTATGCATACTAACCAAAAGGTTTTTCACATCTTATCATATTTGTCAAACTTTAGTAAAGACCGTTACAAGGAAAAGCAATTACTTAGGCATGGGTTTTCTCATGACTACTATTACTAATTAGTTTGATGTGAATTTGGATGGTCTAGTCCTTGTTGCTCGTGAGTACTTTTAGTGAGTTTATCACTGAATACCAAATAATAAATTTCTAATCACTGAACTATATTTTAGGATGGGCTAAGGTCGATCTACATAGAGCTAGGGTGAGTCAAAGCTATTTCTACTGTTGTGAAAAGAAAAAAAATCCCCTAATTTTACAAAATTAAAATAAATAGAAAAGTTAACTAATGAGATTAATGAAAATAAGCTAGAATGCAAAAGAGAATTAAACAGATATTAATAAAAGAAAGCTAGATAGAAGATATTTTTGGGATTCAAGAATTACAATTGATTATCAAAAACATAAAAATTGCATTTTTGTCTAAGATGCTAAGCTATAGACACAAATAAGTTCTTATGTCTTAAGTTCCTCAAATTTTAGATAAATTAGATATGACTATAAATTTATTCCAAACAATGCGATAACTTACGATACAATCTCTAGATTTAAAGGTGTAGCAGCACTAAAAACTAGAAAACAACTAAATTAGGACATAACCTCATAAGCTCAAATCATATAACCTAAAAAATTGAAATTCTAGGCTAAATTGATTAAGTTTCACATATAAAATCAATCAACCTATTGCTACTTATGGTATTTGCTAATGAAAATTACAGATCAAAAGCCTATACTTATAAATTGAGCTGTACATTACTAATAGGATGGTCAAATCTATAGAAAAATTCCTAATTCATGGTGTTTAATTCACATTCCAACTTAATCTTAGTTAATAAAATAATACCCATTAAAAATCAACCCACTTCTCGCAATTATAATCCAATCGTCCCTTTAATATCCTCTTGTCCAAGAGAAAACTAGCCTAAAATATTGAAATTAACTAAAACAAAAGATAAATGCAAGAAAACATATTGAAATAGTAAATATAAAGGTTGGAATTGAAAGTAAAACTATCTATTCATCAATATTTAAAAGGTTAATACATTAAAAAAGCATAAAAACTTAACCTAAGTGAAATAAAAATTAGAAAAACATGAATGACAGTAATGGAAAGCAAAACAAAAACTAAAAACAGAGTATATAAAGATCTACCAACATTTTCTATCACTATTATACAATTACGACTTACAGTAAAGCATAAAAACACCAAAAACAATGGAAAATAGAAAGATGAAGTAAGGTTGCCTAAAGAGGAATAAAAAACTACTAAATGTGGCCTCCTTTGATCCTTACATATGCCAAAATTATATTTGGAAATGTTTTGTGGAGTAAATGTCTGATTTGCCCTTATTTTTTCATTTCCAAGACACTAAATTTTAATTAATAATGATTTAAATGGCATTTAGTAAACCATCATTGAAGAATATAGAAAAATGGCTTAAATGAAGATTTAATGAGACTTTGATAGGGTTGAATTATATTAAGTTTTCATATGTATTTCAAGTCGAATTCATCCCTATGTTTTATATAAAGGTGTTCAATTTCTGTTATATTGTGCTTAATGACAACATTAATCTTTTAGCACTAGTTTTGCTTCAAAGCAAGAAGTTTTGAAAGAAATTGGAGCAAAAATAGGGTAATACAGTGGACAGAGGAGAGATATATGATGGGTTAGAAGACCCCTGTATAGTTTCGAAGACTGGGAGCTATACAACGGGTCACTAGACCGCCATATTACACTCCAAACCTTAGTATTACTATTGGACAGTGAAAAAAAGGGGCAAATCAGTCTTTTCACCTATCCTTTGTTTACCCTAATTGGAAAGGGTATAAAAACCCTCTCAAAACGTAGATAAGAGTAGGGAGGCAGCCATAGTCATTTCTATTAGTTTTCTACTTGTTTTATTTAGATTTCTTTAGGTTTTAGGGTTCTAACTTAGATTTTTGTTATTGTCATCAATGTAATGAATACTGGTATCGCGTCAGTATCGATTTTACCTAAAAATGGTACTACATTGGTATCGGTCTATATTGATACCAGTACCAGATAATTTTTTAAATTTATAAAATAGTCCTTCAAATTTATAAAATCTACAAAATAATCCTGAATATATTATGCATGTCTCAAGTTCAATTTTTAAAATATCAATTAATATAATAAATAGAATATAATTTACATACATATGAATATTAATTTTCACATTTTTTCAAATAAATCCCATCACAAAATAATATATTGTAATATAATTTATACTAATTATTATTATTAATTAATAGAAACATT
>JAOXYD010237536.1:0-17388 GCA_028565735.1 Pinacopodium congolense | reverse complement strand
TTAAAGGCAATATAGAGTGCACTTACTGAAAGACCATGGATTGGATCTATATAATAATTTATATAGAGCTACATGGAATAACTATCTAAATAAGAAAATTCATTTACAAATGAGTTGCTATATTCTATATTTATTTGTTCCAAATGTGCCTCAAAACAATGTTTTGGAGCATGATTGTGAAATCTATTTGAACACTCATATAACATAAACAATGTTCAATGTTATAGATATATAAATATATATTTTCATAAGTCGTAATATATAGTTTTACAAAATAAATGTTCAAATATATTGCATAAATTGTTAAAAGATCAAAATATTAGAAATAATTTACCCTTAAAATATGAAAATGGAAGATTTTTTTAATTTAAATTTGACTAGTTTACATGAACTTAAATCTGCAATTAAATATAAATATGTAAATAACCAGTCAACTTAATATTTGGTTAAAACTTCCATAATTTGTATTCATAATATACATATTAAATTCAACTTAACTATATTAAGCTGTTTTAATTTTTTCCAAAAATATAATTATTTTTCATAGAATTTTTTGGTATTTATTATAAAATTAAAAATGAATGTCTAAAAAATAATATACCTATTCTTAGGGTTTTGATTATTGTATTTATCTAAAAAATAATACATTTATTAATTTAATATATATTTTATAAAATTTGATAATCAACTGATATAAATAAAATAAAAATAAAGACACATATATAATAAAAATATCATGTAATCGTATTAATAAATATAATAATTACCTATGATATAATTAATATATTAATTTAAATAAACATAAAACTTAAAGAAAACGACACACAAAGTCTACTTTACCAACAAAATTCTTATTGCAGTTTTCTATTTTGGGTTGATTTTAACAAGAGACCTAAATAGCTGTGTTTTAAGTCTCTTTTTCAACCTTTTGTTATATTTTTTGTTTAAGATAATTAACATTAAAATAAAAATGTTAATATAATGTATTTTTAATATTATAATTTAGTAGAAGATTAAAAAAATATTAATAATTTATATATCTTATTATTTTATAACGGTTAATACTGGTTTTATAATGGTCTTATATTGGTTAAACCTTTAAATTTTAAACTCTTTTTTTTATTTGTTCGATGTCCGACAAGATTTTGAAAACAATGAAAAATATTTAAATATATCTCACTGAAATAGTTATTTTAATTATTCAAAGTTCTAAAATTTTATCCTGAGATTATTTTAATATAAATATTATGAATAAAAATATATTTTTTTAAAAATAGAATAAATTACACTATATCCTTTATGGTTTAATACTCCATTTAACTTTAAAAATATTATATACACTCCTTGAATTTTAAAGAAGATTTCATTGTGTCTCTTATTATATTATATATCACGTCATCTATTATGTTAGCATTTCTTCTACATCAAATGTCATGTAGGCTTACTTTTTTTAATGACAAGGTCTATATTGAAAATTATATCAAGCTATAGGTCAAGTGTGATTTGTAAACTATAGCGGTATAGGCAAACCTTGTGATTTTATTAATTCTATATATACTATGACTACAAGTAATTGATATAGTTTCTCATATTCTTCTAGAGGGTTACCATGAGAAAATTAATAAAATATTTTGCGTAAAATACTTACAACTTGAAGAAAAACCTTAAAAATTTACTAATTATATATAGTCTAAGACTAATCGATATAGTTTCCTATATTTTTCAAGAGGGTTACTATGTGGAAAATTAATAAAATGTTTGAAGTAAAATACTTACAACTTATTAAGTATACATCTTAATGAATATATATAAAAAAATTATATTGAATAGCTTGAATTATGAGGAAGAATATCAAATTTATCTCAAGTTTCATTTTGTAACACTAAATATCACTAATTAATAAAAAATGTATACCTATGGATCCTAATTAGTGATGAAACTTAATCATGGTGAGCTATTTTTTTAAAAAGATTAATAATTAAAATTTTGATCTAACATAACTAATCGAAATCCCATTAAAATAGTTGAAATTTGCAAATGAATTCCATAAATTTAAGAGACAGTGCATTAAAAAAACCTACGCTTTTTGGGGACACCTGGTACCAGAAAACCTATATAGTCACTGCCTGAGGAAGTTTGATCCAGACATGGGGTATGAGATGGAGAAGATTTATAGGCTACCTTCCTCTTCTTGTTAAAGCAGTGTTCATAGTGTGCTTGCAAAGAAGCAGGCTGCTGAGGTTCATCTCCAACACTGATGGTCTTCTCAACTGGTCTGTTATGACCTTCCAGCAGATGTTTCTTTGGAATCAATTGATTCCTTAGATGAGCCAACTAGCATAAACCTGTAGAACATAGTTGGAGAAAAAAAACTTGTAAATAAAGTCTATTACCTCTCATATACCCAAAAATTAATTTAAATAGCTAAACATGTGATTAAAGTAAGAATAACCAAAATAGAGACATTTTTTATATGTCTGGAAAATTAAGGTCAAAACAAATGAAATAAACTTAAAAAATTCAACACAAAGATTAAAAAAAACTCTATAACACTTAAGTGAATAGAAGACAACAATTTCGTAATTTAAGAAATAGACTAAGACAACAAGAAGCATAATTAAAATAAAAATAGAAAGTACTGAAACAAAACGTGCAAAAATAGTTTTAATATATGTGTGAATATAACCTTATACCTAAAAAAATCCAACCCTATAAATGCAACAAAAGCTTAATACAAATCTTGACTATCCAAAAAAGAAAAAGAACAATAATTTTTCAGCTCTAAAAATGAGATTAAAACAAAATAAAACAAGAGAAATAGAGATGAACCAATGAAGAGAAAAATTTGGACAGCTTTGAAGTTCTTGAGAATGTTAAATATAGGGTTAGGAAGGGTTTAGAGCCATTGGGAGACATATCTAGCTATTTAGGTTACAAAATGGCATAAAAACCCTTAAACTCCGAACTAGGCATTAGACGCAACTTTGAGTAATATGTGTTCTTTAGAATTTCAATTAACATTTTGAGTGATTAAAAATTGAAGTACAAACTCTAATTCACTCTTATGACCTTAAGAAAAATGTGTATGATGATTTTAAAGCAATAAAAATATATTTGAGAACTGAAAAATCAGATTGAATGATGACAACTCAAAAATAGACAAATTTGACGTATGTTAACAATGAGATTAAACCAAATGAATTTCAACTTTAAAATTGCAAAAAAGTGACCAAAATAATTTTTAATTATCCAAAAATAACTAAACATTGAATAAGATTTCGAACAAGATTTAAAACATGTATCAAGGATTTTTCATTTAATAAAAACATTCAATTGATTTGAACATAATAAGTAGCCTTGATTATAAAAACTTTTCATTTTAAACACCTTTAAAACTTTCCAAACAATTCATAAACCAAAATTCACAATCCAATTATATTTAAACACACATAAATAATTTCAATAAAAAATTTAATTCATTTAAAAACATTAAGAGGCATACACTAAAATAATTCATCACATTACTTCTTAATTACGCAATATTTAGGTTATATGTCATTTTAATTCAATTCCAAACATGTCATTGCCTTAATCAAATTTAGTTAATCACTAAAACCACAATTTAAATACTATATGCAAATATGCAAATATGATATACACATGTAAGAGCCTTTTTCAAGCATTGATTAAGATAAAATTTAGGAAACTTACATTCTAAGACACACCTGAACCTATCTAACCTTGATCTTGATGTCTTGATCTTCTTTCATCACTTGATCTTCATTCTTTATCCTTTCTTTCATGCTTGAGCTCTTCTACCTTAGGCTACAATATATATCTTTGAACTTTTATATCAACCTATCTTTCTAATCCACCAAAAACCCAAATATTAGTAATAATAATGTTTTTTCATCATTAAAACACATGATTGTAACCTCCTTGGTTCAACAAGATTAAAGCTGGTATTGGATCATCTAGTTACTAACTCATAACTAGCCTCTATTAAAGGATGGATAATTAGTGATAAAATTTTATTTATAGAGGAGTTCTTCAAGGATTATGAAAAGAAGAAGGTAGTTATGAATTGTACAATTCAAGTTGATTTTCATCAAGCCTATGATTATGTGAGATTATTATTCGTTGAAGAATTACTTAATTCCTTTAGACTCCCAAGGAGTTATATTAGATGGGTGATGGATTGTCCTACCTCTACCTCCTTTAGTATCATAGTTAATGGCAAACCTACCACCTATTTTAAAGGCATTAATGACATCAAATAAGAGGACCCTATTTCCCTTTATATTTGCACTCTTTTTATAGAGATTTTGGATGAAATTATAAGGAATTAGATTGGTGCAACTCCATTTAAGTTTCTATCAAATGTAAGAAACTTGGTATTACGAATTTATCTTTTGAAAATGGCTTGTTGATGTTTTGTAAAGTTGGTAAGGAGTCTATCAACTTGATAATGAAATTACTTGAGCTATTCAAGGGATTTTCAAGTCTTAGAACTAACCTTGACAAGAGCTTTTTCCTATTATCTAAATCAACCAAGGATTTGATAAACTATAATGCTATCATTACTAGCATGAAAGTGTCTTCACTAACCTTTAGATAACTATGATTAAATATAATTTACAGAAAGTCAAACTTTAGGGACTGCTCAACAATCTTATATAAGATTCAGTTGAAGATCAACTACTAATGTAACAAGTTCATTTCATGGCTAGAAGAGCATAGTTGGTAAGTATTAGTTTAAATAATTTACACATATTTTGGACTAACCATTACATTGAAAGACTTTTGAGAAATATTTTTTGGTCAGGTAACATCCATTCTAAAGTCCCTATCAAGGTGAAATGGCATGATGTTTATACTACTAATGTTGAGGGAGGTATAGGGATTACCTCCCCTATGTTATCCTCTTCTATTAGCTTAGATAAGAGTGTTTCGAGATCATTTGAGGATAGGTGGTCCTTAGAGATGAAAAGGATGCATCCCTAATTCTTTAAAGATAAGTCCTTATAGGAGATTGATGTTCAAACCATTATCTCTTTATCGTTGTAACAAATTCTTAAAATTAGATGTATGATGAACTAAGCTATCTACTACAAAATTTTTAATGGTTATTCTACTTCTCTCTAGCTTGATAACTGGTCCACAACTGGACCTATCCACTTCCTACTTTTTTAACATGTCTATGCTACCATTGCATGGGTTTCTACAATGATCAACAATGGGTAATGAAGCTGGAACATAAGAACATCCCTAATGGCATAGCATCTTATTAGTAATGACTCTCCTATTGAACAATTGTTAAGGGTTAAATGTATAGTAGTTTTGGATGTTATTTCATGTTAATTTAACCTTAATTTAGTGCTTAAATGTTCAATTCATATGTTATTATGTTGAATTTTTAGGATAGAGCTTAAAGATGAAGATTGGAGCTAAAATTAGAAGAAAGTGTCTCATTTCTATCCATCAATGGCACCCTACTGGACCACCGTTGAAGGATGAATAGTCCACCATTAAAGGAGACAGAATTCAACCATCAACGGCACCCTGTAGCCCACCATTGTGCATTAGTGCAACCCACCGTTGTTGAGTAGAGTCAACAATATCAACTTCAATTCTCCAAGATTGCAGCTTTGGTAGGTAGCTAATGAATTCCCTTACCTGCTGGCGCCAAGTGGGAGATTTGCATAGCCTTAGAGAGTTATTCTTCTTTTAGTTCATAGCCTCAAACACTTAGTACTTCGAATTTGTGTATTTTTTCTGAGTTTCTGAACATTGAAACTTGTTGTTAAGACTCATATCTGAGTCTAGGAATCATCTAAGGGGATTTCTAAACTTAGATTATATCTTACTTGATTCCATTTTTTAGATTAATCAGGGTTGATATTTTTATGCTCATATCTATGAATGTTCCTCCTATTCCTCTTGCTACTAATGATGGGATTGTACCTACACCTTTATAGACCTGCTTTTCTACCCTTTAATGTTAAGGAGACATCTGTTGGACTTTTTTATACTTTTATTGGACCCCCCCTCTGGCTCCTTATGATATCGAGTTCGAGATTGTTTCACTTTATTATTAGATCAATCGTTTGACGAGTCAGATGAATGAGAACTATTCTTTACTTCGCGATATTCTCTCTCTACTTCCTCCTCTGCCTCCATCAGATCTTTAGTAGCATTGTCTGTTGTTTTAGTTTACTTTTGATGTTTTATCTTTGTTGATTCTCCTACTATATGAAATTCTTTGCTTATTTATATCATTGACTCCTTCATATGAATGCTTTTATATTATATGTCTCTTTATAATTATTGGTTTACCTAACAATTGGTTTCTCTCTTTCTGATTTTTTGATTAAGCATTAACTTCTCATTTGCTTAGATATTACTTAACCTTATTGTGTACCCTTTTTATGATTCCAAAAAGGGAGAGAAAATTATGTGATATTATGTTTATGTGACCTTTCCTAAATGCATAAATTTAGGGGGAGTTAGGGGAATATTGGTTTTTATGCACAAGTTTAGGGGAAGTTGATATTTGTTTAAAATTTATTATTTGTGTTTTTTTTAGTTCTCCCTAACATTTTATATATTCACGGGGAGTTTTAAAAAAATGTGAATTTCATATGCTTTGTAGATTATGCTTTTGATATTATTTTACCTGTAATATTACATGGTTTTCTCATCACCAAAAAAGAGGACATTGTTGAACTAAAGGAGGTTCCACCTAACTCTAATGATGACAAATAGCTCATATTACTAATGATATGTCTTGTTAAATACGTTTGAAAAGATAGGCATTTAGAAGTAGTACAAGTGTTAAGAGTCGTGGAAGTAATTGGAGATGATAAAGATATCTTGTGAAGACTCAAAGCCTTGAAGAATGAAATTTGTTTGATATAGGTCTACGGTTGTATTTTTTTATGTAAGTTTTACTTACTTTTATTTTGGATATACAAGAGGCACATTCATGGATTCATATTTTAGAAAATGCATATAGGTGCATAATCAAGAGGATTTTTGTGTTTAAGGTGCATATGTGAAAAACCTGTTGATGCATGAATTATTTGATTAAAGTTGCATGAATAAATAAGGTTAGTTAACTGGTATGTCTGGGAAAAAGTGATGAAAGTTTAAAGTGCTTTCATATAAAATGGGTCAATTGTATTTAAGATTAGGTATGGTTTAAGTGTAAGGTGTTTTATTTTGAAGTGTCATGACTCATATAGATCGGTCAATCAAATGTGACGTATCGATCAACCGAATGTGATGTATCGATAGATAGAATGAGAGGATTAGACAATTAAACTATGGCCATTAGTTTATCGATCGCCCGAATGTTCATAAAATAAAGGGCAAATCACTATTTGGTAAAATTGCACAACGATCATAATATTAATCCACTGTAACATTGATGTATCCATTGAGTAACAACATTATATCTTTTGGACAATAGATTTATCTTTTTGATTAGTATATAAATAGATGTTTTTTCAGATGTAAGATAAGATATATCTTTTGGACAATAGATGTATCCTTTCGAGGAATTTTGCAAAGCCGTTACTGAGTTATCTTTACATATTTCATGAATATTCACCAAGCTTATGCAAGAGTCTTTCAAGTGTTTTTGCTTACTTGTGATGATGTGAATTTTGTGTGAGGCTGTTGATCATTGTTTTTGCGCATTCATTGATATTGGCCTCTTATTAACACCAAAGTAAAGTTAAATGAAACAATTACTCAATAATTATTTTTCTTTTTGAGAATTGAGAGTTTATTCTTTAGCCAAAGGAAAAAGAAAGAGAGATAAGGTTATTCTTGAGTCTTAAAAAGGATTGTAAGATTGAATGTTGTACTTTTTGTTTATTTAGTACTATCATCTCAATAGTAGTATTGGGAACTAGATATAGGGGCAAGTGGATAGTGTTTATTGGTTTAATATCACTAATTTAGTTCAATAAATCAATAAATTCTCATGCAATTCAAATTCAAATTCAAACTAACTTTACAGTAGTGCACTGGTCCCAAGTAATAAAGTGGAGCATATTTAAGACTCTGGAATGTTGAACCCATAAATAAAATGTGAGAGTATTGGGTTAATTAGATTACAATTATCTAAGCAACTCAAGATCTTTAAATTAAAAAGGGTTAGTTGACTCAATTAAACTAAAAACACATAAATTAAGCTAAACGCTTCTAAGAAATGTTATGGATTCTAAATTTCTTAAGATTACTTAAATGATTACCTAGGTTGGGATTAGGCTTCGAATGATTAAATGGGTTATAAATTAGAGTTAAATGACTAATCTAATGCCTTCACTAAATCAAGACATTGTGATGTTTAAATCATTGTCTTTTCTCTCCATTCCTAAATTGAAGTTTGGTCATTAATTTAATTAATGGACATTAGGCTTAAAGTTCAAGAAGTTCTAATCTCAAATACCACATTCAAGATTAGTACCTTTAAAATAAACAAGGTATATTTCTTAGATCCTTGAATTAAATCATATTATTTGCAGAATTTTCCAATAATTAAAGTAAAGATTATGAAATCTTTAAAAAAATTTAATATTATCTTAAGTGATCAAGTCAAGGTAAGCTGGTCTTAAAATAAACAAAGATTAACATTCAATCATGTTATGGATAGTTAATCAACACATTCAAGAACATGTCCTAAGCTAGAGAACAGATTAAAATATTAAAAACCACAAGAAATAATATATTCAAACATTAAACACATGTTCTTTCGTAAATATGGAAGAAGGAGTGAAAAAAAAGTAATTAAAGGCTTATATTGAACCAAATGATGATCCAAATAGATAGACAGCCTTTAGGAACATTTACAAACCCCTAGACATCCTTAATATAACTTGAAAATACCAATAAAAATGCTAGAAAAGAAAGAACAAAGGAAAAACCTAACCAGAGAAGAAGAGAAGAAAATTTCTAAGATAGATTTGAATTTTTGGAGCTTTTCAACATTTTACTCCTTGTTTCGGATTTTTACGGCTTCATTTATATGTCTCCTACAGCTTGGAAATAAGTTGGCTAATTACAGCCAATAAAAATGAAGAATCTAGCTAGAAAACGCTTAATAGGGAGTAAAACAACACTTGGGGAACAGTATAATGCCGTTGTTTATCCCCTGCATTTTACTCTCATATTCAAAGCACAACGACGGTCTGAGTAGTAAAATGGAAGTACAACCAACACACCATTTTACTCTCTATTTTTAAGTTTTAAATTTTTTTTCCAAATTCTTCACTTGATTAAGGTCCAATCTACAAGTTAACAATATATAACCTTAGGAAAACTTGCTAAACCTATCAATCCCAATCATTGACACCTTTTCTTAATTATTTAATCATTAAAATAATCATCAAGATGTTATATGATTAATCAAACATGTAAATTAACAAATAACTTCATATGACTTCATATTCTTTCAAACTTTAACCTAACTTGCATAAAATGATTTCCATGCATTAAATGAATATGCATAAATCAAAATGACTCATCTTTTAACAAATTCACACCCTTTTAATTGTTAAGCACATACTTAAGCATATTTGTAGGCTTTTAAGGCTTAATTGAGAGGTTGTTCAATCTTTTTATGCTAAGATAAACATTTTGTCATGAGCATCTTCAGTTACTCAACTAATTCACCTCAAACCAATTCTCTAGTGGTGCCACTCTTTAACTTCAACCAATTGGTTAGAAGCCAACGGAGTGAATAAGCATTGCTCACATTTTCTCACATTTTCACAATTTAAGCACACTTTTTCATTTTTCTTTCTTTTCATTTTTTGCGTTGGATTTCATTTTGAATTTAGGAAAGATATGAAAATACTCAAAGAAGTCACAAAAACTTTAGAAATATGCATTTTATATTTGGAAACTCATAATGCTTATCAAACATCCATAATCCAAAATATGAAATCATCAAAGTTCATTAGTAATAAACATACTTAACTAATAATATAATATCTCAAAAAATCAAAATGATCAAAATAAAAAGGAAAAATTCCAATTTAAAGGCATCAAAATAAAAAAAATCCATAAATTATAGATTATCTTTAAAAAAATGCTAAAATGATGTGATTTAGGACAAACAAAACATAAGTGTGAACAAAACATTCCCTCCCTCGCACTTAAATTGAACATTGTCCTTAATGTTCATAAAATAACAAATTAAGCACAAATATGAGGGGGGAAAAGAAAAAAAGCACCCAAATAAGAGATAAAATTGCTTAAAGATCCATTGAAGGTGCATGATGAAACTTGCTTCATAAGATAGCAAAGATTGAATATAACAGCTGTAAATCTAAAAAGAGAGAATCAAAGCACCATAATCAAAATAGAAAGCAACTATGTTCCATAAAGTAGACGATTAAAGAATAATAAGGAGCATAAAAAGGAAATACAAGAAAAGCACACCAAACAAAAGAAACCATACCAAAGCAAACTAAATCCTACTACTACAGTTAGGTTGCCTCTGAACAAGTGCTTCTCTAAGGTTTTTTATCTAGACCTTAAAGTTAGGAAATTTTCAGTCCAGAGTTTAACTCTCCATCTAATTGATTAACTTTATGCTTTGGAGATGCGGAAGCTAAATTCCCACGGGTTCTTACACCTTGAAGTAGTTGTTCAAAAGCATCACAAATCCCACCTTTGATGAAAAACAATGTATAACCCTTACCTTGAGCAAATTACCACAGTAAAAATTTAAGAATGACTACTTTTAGCCTAGGTTTAAAAGTAGACAAACCCATAAAATCAATGCACTCAACTAAGACTTCAATATTCATTAATTCATCATTTGGATTAAGCACATCATTATTTGGTTCGAGCAACTCCTTTGGTTTAATTTCAAGTTCCTCTTGATTTTAATTGAAGTCATCAAAGACATGCATATCACCTTATTGAAAATTAAAATTCTTTAAGTCATGGTTTTCTAATTGATGAACATGTTCTTCATTGGCACTAACAAAGTCAACCATAGACTCATCTATTGGTTTACCAACAATTTCATTAGTTTTGAGAGCTTTTTCATCATTAATGCACTAAAAATTTCATCATCATTATGTTCAAAATAAATTGAAAATTCTTGAGTAATATTATGCATATTCAAAGGTGCTAACCTACTTGAATCTAATAAAGGGGAATTATGGAACTGACATTAAGAAGAATTGATCTTTCTAATTTCTCCATTTGGGACTCTATTTGTATTTCTGAAAGAAGTTTGTCCTTAATACCAATGTTTGAACAAGTAATTGCATTTTCCTAAGTTCCCTCATCAAATCCTTCATTTCAATTAATTCTGTAATTCTATACTTATGATCAGAAGAAGATTCATAAGGTGGCCTATAATTTGGTTCAGGATGGATTTGAAAATGAAATAACTAACCTGGAGTAAAAGATGGTTCATTATTAGATGAATTGTGCCATAGATAATTAGGGTAAGAGGAGGAATGATCAAACACATAGGATTCATGATATAAACTGGGGTTTGCCCATCGACTAGCTTCTTCTAGCTTATACCATTGATGATTTTGTCAATGATCATATTGCCTCCACATCTTTTTAATGACTAGAAACTAGGCATTAAAAGATGATTCAACACATAAATTAAATAAACAAGAAACACAAAAACAAAGAACACAGGAAAAAAAAGCAAGAAAAAGCAAAGCACAAAATATAAACAAAATATACAGCCTAGTGTAATTGACACCAATGTATTCTTATTATCACACAATATTAAGTTCTCTAATAACGGTGCCAAAAACTTAGTGGATTGATTTGGTATCACTAATTATCCTCAAATTAATTAATAATTTCACATTTAATTTCAATTCAAATCTAAATTATTATAACAGCAGTGTACTAGCCGCAAGTAAAAAAGTGTAGCACATTTAAAACTCCGGAATGTTGAACCCATAAAGAACTGATTTGTATGACTACTAAGTCAGTTAGATTACAATTATCTAAGGGAACTCAAGGCTTAAAAATAAGGGTTAATTTAACTAAAAAGAACTAAAAATTTCCATCTTTGCAATTAAACTCTAAATTGTCTAAGGATTACTAATTGATTTAATGGCTAAGGACTAAATATAAATTGGATTGGAATTTCTAATCCAAAGCCTTTGTTAAATCAAAACAAAACTATGGTCAAGTCATTGCCTTTTCTCTAACATTCTTAGTTTATGGTTTGGTCCACTCATAAATCCATAGGAAGTAAGCTTAAAGTTTAAGAATTTTCTAATCCTAAGTTCATATTCAAGATTAGTACCCTCTTGATACAACCAATCAATGTCTTGTATTAATTAAAATCATGTTATTTATGGATTTTTCTACTGAATTAAGTGATTGGTCCTTTACTTAATTATTAAAGTTCATATCCTAAGTGATCAAGTTAAGATATGCTTTAAAATCACACATAAAAAAAGTTTAACATCTAATCATATGATAAACATCCACTTAAGACATTCAAAAACTTGTCCTTAGCTATAATGTAGCTCAAAACATCATACATAAATAAGAAAAATTAGATTGAATCAAACAGTCCATGTTCTTACATATATATGAACACAGGAGTACAAAATAAGTAAATTAACGTTTGGAAAGCACCGAATGATGATATAAACTGATAGATAGCCTCATAACATGTGAATCAACTCCCTTGAATCCTTAAAATAACCTAAAGTTATCAACTACAAAAATTGGAAAAGAAAAAAAAAGCCTAATAATTAAGGAAAAGAGGAGATAACCTAAGCTAGATCTGAATTCTCTCTTGAATTTCTTATAAGGTGCTTCAAAATTGATCTCTAGGGCTTCTTATATATATTAGCTGTAAGTCGGAACAAGCTGAGCAAGTTGCAGCAAGTTGAGAGCTGAATTCCAAATAGTTTCCACATGATAGGTACCAAAACAGAACTTAAAAGGCGCATAATGATTGGCTATGAAGGCATCATTTAAGTCCTTTGCATCAAGAATAAAACAACGAGTTGCTAACTACAATGATGGGCTACTGAGGTCATCGTTATAGTCTTGCAAATTGACATTACCAATGAATTTTTTAGATATTTTCTATTTTTTGGCTTCCATATGCATTGCATAATATTTATAAACATAATTAAGTACTTTAACATTAAATTGGAAGCAATGTGCCTTAAAATTGAATTAAACTAAGATAAAAATGCACTGAATTCAAGGCCTAACATTGTGTATGCAAATAAAAAGATCAAAAGTTTGTAGTAAATATGCCATAATGATTTTGTAATCTAATCCTAAATGAAAAATGAAAGCTCACCTCTATATACCAATTTCGAACAATCTATATGATAAAATATTAGAATAAAGTTTCATATCTTTACCTAACTTAAGGTTAAAAAAATCACATTTTTTGTCCCATCTCAACATTTTGACAAATAGTTGATAAGCAATAAACAAAAAAATGAAAAAAGTCAAATAAATTTTTGTTATTTGTTACATATTAAAAATAACAAAAATGATTGACACATAAATGGCTTTCAACTGGATTTGGAGACTATAACACACACCACTTACTGGAGTTTAATAAGTAACATAACAAACTAAGGTAAGTGAAGATAGAAAATGATCAAAGGGTAGCTAACACTGGTTGCGGGGGAGGATGCGAGTAGATAGCAATGGCGAACTGATGTGTTTAGGTGGGCTCAAATATGCTGATGTCGAAGAGAAGAGGAGATTAGAAACAGAGTAAACAAGACGCCATATTTTATGAGAGAATAAGACACTACTTTTAGTTAAGGATGGAAAGAGAAGTAAAAATGATAATGTATTAAAAAGAAAGGAAGATATTGTTTTCACATCTTAATAGAGACCATTGTTAAAAAACATAGGCAGGTACTAGCTTACAATGGGGTTTTTTTTGTTTATAAGGTAATGAGTTCAATTCTCATCTTGTGTACTTTTTTTTCTCTACATTGCATTTTTTCTTATATTACATATTAAATTTAAGAAGTTAACTGATTTTTTAAATTGTAATGCTACTAAATTTGATCATTATGTTAAGGGTTCAATCATTGTATCCAATTACTTAATGTTTTCTATATTCATTTTTATTGGAAATGTCCTTAACATTAAATTTATAAATATTTAAAAATACCTAATTTTCCTATTTAAAATTTTTAAAATTAATTTAAAAATAAGAGTAATTAAAAGAAAATGATAATCCCAAAGTTATCTAAATGTTAAAGATAAAATAATAATATAAAATAGCAACACACTGATTGTTGCTTAAAGTTGTTTCAATTAGTAACAATTTCAACTCTTGCATATAAAAAATTTTAATACAACAATTTTTTTATATTGTTGCCTTTAGTAACATATGACAACAAAATTACTATTATCATTGTTTTTAATATTATTAAAGGCAACACTTTGTATTATAATAATTTGTAAGAACATTTTTTTCAATTCGTTATGTGTTTATTGTTGTCTAAAGTTCTTTTTGTTGTATTGAGATTGCGAAAACCAAAGATTCAACAATCTATTTAAATTATTCAAGAGTCCGACAAGTATTGAAAGTAAATCCAAATATAATAACATGAAATCTAAAGGAAGAATGATAAAGTAGTCACAAATCCAATGAAAAGTAAGTATTCTCTTACCTAGAACGCCATTTCTTAAGAGTAATGTCAAATACAAGTTGATAGAAGAATAAATAACTAAACTAAAAGGAAAACTAAAGGGGAACTAAGTAGAAACTCAAAGAGAAAAGAAAAATGATGAAGTCTACCTCCTCTAGGTCTATTCTTGGCCTTAAATACCGCCTAGTTAGGTTTAAATCATTTTGGTAGTGGATAAACTTGAAGCTTCTTAAATCTAATGGAGAAAATATTTCTTCGATGTTCAATGAAGCTTAATAGTACTATAAATGACACTATTTAACAAACTGTTCTTGAAGTAGATAGAGTCAAATATCAATGTTAGTCCTAAGGAGATCAACAACATTATTAAATACCATTATTGAACTCCTATATTTTAATTCCTTATCCAATATTTCTTCAATTCTTTTCTAAATTGATCTTTTCACCTAGTATTTGTCACTTTAGGTTTAGACTTGCATTTTAAATCATAACAAATATAAATTATGGGATTTGTCACATCTTATAATCTTATAAAATACACCCTTATCAAACACCCTCACACTTAAACTATTGCTTATCCTCAAACAATGACTTAAACATTCCTCTTAATTAATCTCAATCAAAAGTCAAAATTTTAACCAAGTACAAGAAGAAACTAATCATTGCCATTGATTTAGTGCACAAATATTAACTCTATTATGATAAAATCATTGTTATCACATGCAAAACACACTGTTAGTAAGGAAGTGACCATCAATGTATAATATCAAGCATCCTAGTCATTTTACATAGATCATCATGCAAATCTAGTCAAGAATATTTAAGATAACCCAAAAAAACACTATTTTAGCTTGGAGCATTTAGTTGGAGGTCACCTAGTATTTTAATGTGAGGGCAAACGCCTTGTCATGAATGATCCCTAGTTGCTTAAGTAAGATACTCCTTTTAGCTTGTTTGAGATGTCATCTACATTTTTTATGCAAAAAATGAACATTTGATCATAAACACACTAGGTTACTTAGTAAATCAATCTTTTAAATGGCTACTAAGTTCACTCATAACCTCAACCTCAATATTGGTTCGAAGCTAACAAAGTGAAAAATATGCTACTTTATTTAAAACAAACACACACGTTTTTCTTAAACAAAATATTAAGCACCCTATTTTAATTCACATGAAAGACCATATAAAATGTACTTAAACACTTAATATCTTACAAAGAGGTCATTAAAGATATACAAAGTAATGAAATGAAAAAAAATAGAAATCATTCAAAAGTTTATCAATGTTACTAAATCAAAGAGATAAATTGAATTGAAATACCATAATTAAAAATTGGCTAAAAATTGATATTATATCAAGGATGAAAAATTCAAATAATCACTTTTAGACTCTAATAGGTTTGCATTAGGATATGTTTACTTAGTTGCTAAGTGTGTTACTTTAAGTGTTTAGGATGGTAATGTTGTGCTTAGGACTTAGATCTATGTTCTTTTAATGATATTATTATTGTTTATATGTTTTGTATAGATGCTTAATATGTTTTCAATTGGAGTTAAATTATAGAGAAAAAAAAGGAGAAGAAGGAGAGCAAATGGAAGAATTAGTAGGCTACGATCGTGGGAATTCCTACGATCATGGTAGAAAGTTGTAAAGCTTCAAGGTTAGGATCATGGGATTCCAATTTAAAACACTCATGTAGGTTGCACATGTTTTGAGCTTTTGAAGATGCTTTTGGACACAAAGAGAGTTAGAAACCCTAAAAGCCACCAAGGAATGTTTAAGGACATACCAAAAGAGGAAAGGAATAGGTTTTGGTGTGCCCAAGAGGAGGAAACAAGATCAATCAAGGGAAACATCAAGAACAATCAACTTTCCATATTTTCTATACTAAGGCTAGAAGAAAAAGATTATCAACCCTTATCTAGTTTTCTTCTTTCTTTTCTTTTCTACATTGTTGTATAAAGAATCTAATTGTTAGGGAACTCATTTACATTATGAATTGCCAAACTTTATCTTAGGGATTACTCTTGAAATATTTGTTAAACCTTTATCTTATTGATTCAATGCAATGTGCTTGTTATATTTAATCTGCTTATTCCTTTATTCAAATTGACATATTGGATTAAGACATTAGTGTTAGGTTGCACAATTAGACTTGGTACCCTAATAGGCCCATAAGCATCAAGTTATCAATTAATTAAAGTGAGATCTTAATTATTTGATTAATTACCTATAGCATTACTTTATAACTAGTTGAGTATTTAGGAGTTTCAAGAGATTGAAAGATTGCAATTCAATTTCTACCTTATTTAATTAAGGACAACTGATTAGACCTTGAGAGAGGGTAATCAAAACTTTAGGATATCTCTGGTAAAACATAATTGGAACAATAAGTTAACGGGGGAGGCAAAATAAGGATAAAACTAATTCCTAGTGTTTATCTTTTATTTTTTAAGTTTCTATAGTTTTGATTGTCAAATTGATAGATTGCTTTAGTTTAGTTTAGTTTCAATTATTCCCATTTTATTATATGCCATAAATAAAGTGTAACCCAAGTTGTTAGGTGACTAATCCTAATCCATGTGGGATGACATTTATTATACTATAAAAATACGATGCATATACTTGCGATATAGATTAAAACTAGCAAACAAGTTTTTGGAGTTCTTGTCGAGGATTAGTTATTTTAACGTATTGTTAAATTTGAGTGATTTTGATTTAAGGAAATTTATACTTTCCA
>JAOXYD010237526.1:0-17391 GCA_028565735.1 Pinacopodium congolense | reverse complement strand
CAAAGAAGAAACAAACAAGAAATACGAAAGCTGTGTGGACGATATATCAGGAATTATAAACTTATAATTTATCCTCCAAATAGATAACTTGTGATTAGTATAAGATGCTAGCCTATAGGTTCAAACAGACTCTCAAACCCTTAGTTCTGCCATTTTTAGATTAGTCCTATACGATAGAAAACCTATCTCTAGTCACGAGACAACCTAGAATAAGCTCTCTAGATTTAACGATGTGATAGCATTAACAACTAGAGAACGACTAGCCTAAGGCAAAATCTCACAAGCTTGGATTGTGTAATTTAGAGAATTAGAATTCTGGGTTAAGTTGATTAAGTTCACTGACAAATTCAATTAGTTTATTGTTACATATAGAAATCACTAAGACTATTGTATATCACAAGTTCATTCCTAACAATTAGAAATTAAACCTAAGATGGCCAATCTTAAGAATTAATCTTTAATTCATGTAATTTATGCGAAATCCCAATTTAATCTTTACCTAAATCACAATATTTATCATTTCCTAATCAATTCTCACAATTATTAAGCTAAAATTCCATTAATATACTCCAACCTAAAATTAAACTAGCTAAACATAATTAAATTAAGAAAAACAAAATTAAATGAACACTAAACATGACTAATTAAAAGAAAACAAAAGCTGAAAAATAAAAACAATAAAATAAAATAAAATAAAATAAAGGCAAAACATAAATTAATTTTTAAATTAACGCAAACACACATTACTTAAAATATTATTTAATTAACTTAAAACCTAATTAATCAAAACTTAAACTAAATTTTTAAATAAAAATTCCAGATTTAAAATTAAACTAAAACTGAATTTTAAATAAATTAAAACTTAAGAACATGCATAGAAACTAACTATTACACATAAATGAAGCAAATACTATATAAATAATTGAAATTATGTGAAATAAAACCTTAAACAACTCAATAATTAATCAAAAATAAATTTGAAATTATCATTCATACTTGAAAGTAAACAATGTTTAAAGATCGAATAAGAAAATTAAAATACAAAATCAAACTAACCATGCAATAACCAAAATTCGGGTATTTAAAGATTAAAGTAAATCAGAAATTACAAAAAAAAAATTCAAAGCAAATTAAACGAATGAACTAAAAACTTGCACAGTGAACGAAATAAGAAAACAAATGAAAGCTATATATCAAAAGCCATAGGTGTGGATTAATTGAAAATAAACTCCATAATCAACTACTGACTCTCCTCTCTTGTCTCCTGGTGCGTCACTAGAAGTAGGAGTCCAAGCTGCTAGTACCACCTTGAAGTGCTTCAAGCCAAAGCTCCAACAAGCCCCAAGCCGAATAGCTGCAGCCGCTTGTCCCCCTCTAGCCGCTTATCCACTTCCCAGTTAAGACAGTGGCACTTTCCCACTTATCTCTTAGGGATTCACGCCTAATTCCAATTTAATTCAGCAGCCCTTGGTGGTTTCCCGAATTTGCTTCTTATCCATCCTTGCTCCTGCTGCGCACCATTTTACTTAATGTCACAGCAAGCTGCGTTTTTGGCAGCTTGCTTTGCAAGTGTTTTCCCTTTTTTCTTTTTTTTTCAAACGGATATAATATTTGAATTTTATTCAAATTGCTTTAAATTCTTCATGCTTTGATCCAAATTTTGTGTTAAGAAAATAAACTTGTCATTAAATACAATATAACACAAATTGAATATTCAAACAATAAAATAAGACTGAAATGACATTAAAAAGAATATGAAAATTTAATAAATTTCAATCTTATCATTAGAAAAAGACTTAGACAATTTTAATCACATTTAGTTCACCCCCCACTCTTAGATGCCACATAAGCCAACAAAGAAGATGAAAAAAACACCCACTTTTATATCCATTATTAGAGATGGAGAGGCAGTTGAAAAGGAACTTAGTAATGATTTAGAATTTAAGCATAATTTAGAAGACAAATCTTAACAATAACATGGGGTATTCTAATAAAGACATTATAGAGGAAAATTTTAACTGCAATCTAAACTAAGATCTGCCTACCAAGAATGAGTAGTTATTGTTTTTAACAAAATGATAATGAGATTGATGTAGAGAATAACAATATTGCTAGTGTTTATAAAAGCATAGATGAAGTGAAAAAGAAGCCAAAGTTTCAATATCTAAGTTCTTCAAGTTTGAATGAAGGTGAAATTATTTTAAAGTAGGGTATGATTTTTTACTCTAATAACACTTTTATAAATGCATTAAAGAACGTAAGTATCTAAGAGGGTTCTTACTATCTTTAAATTAAAAATGAAAATCTAAGAGTGACTTACAGAGACACGCAATGGTTTATATTTTAGATCAAGATATTCTAAGACAAACATAATTATGGTAAAAACACTTGAAAGCAAGTGGATTGACTACTAGTGGATTAATAGGAACTATGTGGCATACTGATAAGGATTTATTATGATATTTCCATATATATTTCAATGTGATTCATTCCTGTTTTGGTGTTTAAATGCTTATTTTGTGTTTATATTGTATTTACATGCAAATTTAATCATTGAACACAAATACAAATTGAAAGGGCCAAGTTTGAGAGTGATTTAGAGCCAACTTAGAACTAGAAGAGGTGTGGAACCAATTTGAGACCTTAGAGTATCATTTTATGAAGTTAGAGTATCATGTTATGATGTTTCAGACCAAATTTCAAGGTCATAAGACAAGTCATGAAGGATGCATTAAGGGAAAACCAAGAGAAACTCAAACAAGCATCAGTGTAGGTGAATTCGGTGATGCATTAGGTGCATGTTTAGAGCTCATAAGTTTTTGAAATTTTATAGGGTCCAAGAACATTTTATGAACCTATAAACCAAATTTCATGGCCATCAAAGGAGCGTAAAATGAGTTAGAGTAAAACACAAAGAGGGGTAGAAGTTGTCAACCAACCAACATTTAGGGTGTTTTCTAACACCATCAACAATGGTTGAATTTAGACCTCCGTTGATAGTTAATAAACCATCATTTAAGGATGAAAAAAATGCTATTTTTGGCCAAAACAAAGGGCAAACCTAATATTTCACTTCCAAACCCTTCCCAAACCTTAATAAGGACGTATATAAGCAAAAGATAGGAGGATTTTTTTTTCATTTTTTCTCCCCACTTGGGGTAGCCTTTGTTCTTTATGTTTTTCCTTGGTTTTCCCTTAGGTTTTCTTGTTCTTTTCATGTACTTTCATGTTCAAACCTTAGATTTAGTTAGTTTAGGTGTTGAACTCTAGTTTATTTATATTTTTTTACTATCATCTTTCTATTTTCGTGTTATGTTCTTTATGTATTTTATTTGGGTATCATTTAAATAGTTATAAACCTTTATTTTTGATAATATATTTGTTATTCCTTAATTTTCCAGCCTTATTCATCTTCTTTCCTTTATGTTTTCTTCATTTACCTTTTTGTTATTGTTTATTTCAATTTGTGTTTATGTTAATTTCATTATGTTATCTTAGGTTTTCCTTAGGTTGAAGATAATTGATAGGTAATTGAGTTATAATTATGAGATTGGAGTTGGGATATGAATGGGCATTATGATTTATGCTAGGATTGAATTGGAATTCATATTTAATTTCATGAATTAGGGATTAATTAATAGGATTGGCCATTCTAAGTGTAATTTCTAGTTCAAGTGTTGGGTTTTAACTTTTGATCCGTAATTGACATTAGTGAAATCTATAAGTGACGATAACTTAATTGGTTTTTTAGGTGAGCTTAATCAATTAGTCTAGGATTCCAATTCTCTAAGTTACATAGTTTGAGCTTGTATGATTATGAATTAGGCTAGCTATTCCCTAGTATGTTAATGCTGTTGCGCCATTAAATCTATAGAGCTTGCTCTAAGTTATCACATGGTTAAGGATAAGTTTTTTATTATATAAGACTTATATAAAATTAGAGAAACTTAGGATATAAGAGCTTGTTTTTATCTATAAACTAGCATCTTAGGCATAGCACAATCTTTAGGATGACAATGATCAGTTATAATTCATGAATCCTGATAATATCTTTTGCCTATCTTTCTGTCGTTGTTATTTGCTTTCTTATTTTGTTCGCTTTAATTTCGTTAATTGTCTTTTTACTTGTTTTAAATTCTATCGCATCAAAGGGTTTGTTTTTATTTTCTTTTCCTTTTATATAACATTAGGAATAGTCCAAAAACTCATCTTGACTTGCCCTACTACATAGCTAGTTAGGTTAATTATGTATTTTATTATTTTGTGGTTGGTGACAAACCAAGTGAAGGCATTTCAGGTTAAAGAGGGCAATTTTGTTATATTATCAACCAAATATCTCTGACATGAAGACATATAAAGCTAATAATTATGCACTATTCTTACTTCTAGGTGATGAAGGAGTGGAATAAAAGAAGTTGAAAGGATATTTCTTAGTTGTTGTAGAAACTAGTAAGGGAAGTTTTCTTTCATCAAGTCTCCTTAAGGTATTTTAATTCATGTTATATTTGTCTATAACAATTTTATTATGGGTTTGTGAGTACATATAGACCAATAATATACATTGATGGATGTCATTTAAAAATATGTAATGGAGGCAACAGTTAGAGTAGAGAATAGAAAAAGCTAGAAATGGATTCTTGGTTGTCTACTTAATGACATAGGATCTAATCACTTATGGTTTGGTCAGTTATAGATAAAGGTCCAATCTTTATTAATTAAGATATATATATATATATATATATTGATTTCAAAATTGTACATTTTTTATGTTGATTCTCTTTTTCTCATATTATGCATGGTCTATAAGAGTTGTTTAAACATGAGTTAGTCTAATTTGACCATCGATTTTATTTCAAATGCCTTTAGGCTAACTTACAATGAAAGTTTATGATAACTACTATAATCAAAGAACATAGTGGAATATCACTTTTGCTTATACACAAAGAGGTTTTAAAAGGAAAATGGATAGGCTAAAGGACATGCATAAAAGAGGCATATAAGTTATTAGAGAAGATTCCTGAGAGGAGATGGTGTAGACATACTTCTGATAGGAGATCTAAATGTGATAAGCTATCAAATGAGACTGTAGGGTTGTTTGATGCATAGCTGAGAAATGTCAGGGATGAACTAATTTTGACTTACTTAAAGTTATAAAAAGGTGATTATGAAATTATTCCATAAGAATAAATGAGGAATGGAAACTTACAATGGTAATATTTTTCCCAATATTTTATTAAAACTAATAAAATGGCTCTTATTTATAGTGTGGTCTTCTTTTTAGCTTAATCAACTTCATTTCATCTAATTTTCTTGAACCATACACCCTAGAGTTAAAAGGTTCAAGAAAATTAGATGAAAAGAAGTTGATTAAGCTAAAAAAAAGACCACACTATAAATAAGAGCCAGAGCCACGTCACATGAAACAAAATGGAAAAAAAACAAACAAACAAACACAAGCCACTTCAGAATGGCCCTCCTAGGGAAGTGTGCTAGTGAATTAGTCTTTAAAAGGAAATAAGACACTAGCTTAAGTAGGTAAAAGAAAAAGAAAGGTAGCTAGATCATAAGAAATAGTTAAAACATCTATAAGGACTAAAAACAAAATTGAAATGCAGACCTTTGTACCTTGAAGGAGACCACGAAGTCATTTATATTGATGAATGTGATAATTTAATATATTTTACCATGTCTTAAGTAAGTGGTTCATTTTATCAACATTTCATTAACATTGTTGTGTAATATCTCTTTTAGAAACATAATTCATGGTGAGCATTATATGTAATACCATTTTTGATATTTAACAAATCATTTTATTATGATTACTAAAGCTTTCCTTTAATATACATTTGAAATGTTGTCTTTGTTAAGAGTAAGAATATTAATTTCCCATTACATCAATTCCATCATTGCAAATAAAGCAATCAAAGCACCATGCATAATTTAAATATAATTTTATTAATAAAGTAAAAGGAGTTCATACATATCATACATAGGACAACTTTCCATATATAAATATCAGATTCTTTAATACATTTTCAACCTCATAACTTATAGATACATATTCTAATCAGAGCACTAGATATTATATAGGAAAAAATCATCAAACTCCATATTCACCTAATTTTATTATCATCTATCTTGTTCTCATTACAAACCCTTAACTTCTTCCTTTGCCTCAATCCATTGATTACGTCTATAGTTTTAAGATTAAATTCTTCATTATACAACTTAAAAGAATTTGCAATAATCTTTTCCTTAGCATTAAAAGAAATTAGTACAACGATATGTCCTTTACATTAATTAAATATATATATATATGTACACATTTTACCCTATATCTAGGACATCTAAAGAAGCTCCTCCCAGGACACTTTACCGTATAAAAAGTTCATAATTGGGCCTCTAAACCTTAAATACAACATGCATGCACACTTTGTACCTTCGTTCTCAAGCATGTAGATGATTCTACATTCAGATACCTATAATAAGTGCAAAACCAAAACTAGTTATTTGAAAATTTTGTTATCCAAGCCAACAGTTATATCCTCTCAATAGGTGTATACAAAATTCAAACAAGCTACAATTAACTTTAAAGAGTCTAATCAAGGAATAAACTTGGTTTTATTAATATTTACAAATGGAATTTTAAAGAAAATTGAAAGATTGTGTCATTATTAGCTAAGATAGCATCTATGCATATAGCTTGGAACTTGCGTAGAAACTGAACATGATCATAGACTCCATTGATATGGATTGTATTTTACTATTAAGCTTAATGGATTACCTTAATTTTCATATCTTTATTGGCTTCTCTTAATAATTTTTCTTGTACTCAACAAAAATTATTCAGCATTAGAAAAAACATAAAAAGAGGTTGTGGGATGGTCATAGGATGACTTGCATAGGTACCTTTTTTTGAAATTCAAAATGATAGTCAAGCATATACTAGGTCTATTAGGCATTATAGATTAACATTATCAAAACACATTATCATGGAAATAATATGTTGGTACCACACATGTCCCCTCTTAGCCTTTACATCAAACTTGCATGCGTTGACTGTCTCCATCTTATTAATTATCTAGACTTTAAAATCATAGAAGGATAGTACTTGTAAAATTCACCCATTAACAGCCTATTTTTAGTTATTTTGATGAGAGTTATACTAATGAGAGCATGTTAAAAAATAGGGTCTCACTAAAATATGGAGATTTTGTAATCATGTGCAATAGATGCTAGCATCTCCTAACAATTAGAAATTTAATACCCAACTTTACTTAGGCATTTCATCAAACAACATACATGCACAAGACATCACTTAGTTCAATTCAATAAAAATTGAGTTATTTTCCCATATTCAAGTACAAGTATATTTTGTAATTTTTTGAAGAAATTTATTTAAAATTTCTATTAAATTATTCTACAATTTACATTTTCTATCTAATACTATTGTAAACCCTAACAACAAAACATTCAAAAAATCTTTAATGAGTATTAACTCACCGTATTCCATCATGTCACTTCACAAATTTAATTTCATGACTTATCGTCCGTCCACAAGATTTTGATTTCATAAACTTGAACATCACTGAGCTCCAAACACATTAGCAAACTCAACCAAAGGAGATGTTTGATTGTTAGATTTTGATTTCGGGAGAAAATGACATTTTCTACTACTAAAGTTCCTAACAATAAATGATAATTTGTTGTTACTATAGTAAGAAAGAGAGACAGAGAGATATATACAAGAAAAATGAGGAGGTAAAGGGGAAGAAGAGGAGAAGATGATGCACAAAACCCAAGGAGCCAAAAAAAGGGAAAAATAATTTATCTCTGTAATTGACAGTTTGCTTTTATAATAGACAATATTGTCCATCATGGAGGCAGCCTTTATTTAGGCTACTCCATGTCGCAAGCCCAATCAATTTCTATGTTAAATATATGTTAGTGCCCTTGCCATGTTAAATGTTACATAAGATATCAAATTACCCTTGCCACGTTAAATGTTACATAAGACATCAAATTAGCCCTCTATTAGTGCCTGGGACAAAATTAATAAAAAAGAGTATGAAAAAAGTTTCTTAAATGTTTATGGGTGTTTTAACAATTTCAAAACACATAAAAGATTAAATGAAAAATGATTAAACCATAGAAGGATGAGGTATAATTTACTTTTATTAGTATGTCTTCTAACCATGAATATACTTCCTTGTGTTACTGCTGTAATTTCCTATAAAAGATAAACATCTTTCACTACTTTATAGATTTGATTCAAATAATGAGAAAAATGATATCTAATTTCGTAAAATGTTAAAATTGATTTAAGTTCATAGTTTAATTATAAAAAATGAGAAAATAATTCAAAACTCAAATTACTAATTATAGCCTCAAGAGGTATAATTTATTAATCAAATTATGTTAGGCAAGATGAACTTAAAAAGAAATTATGCTATAATGAGCTAAATGATAATTTGAATAAGCTTGCACTCTTTTTATTCAAGTATTTTTTATTATATAATATTTTTTATTAAACTAATAATCCTTTTTGTTAAACTTGCCTTCATTCACCTTTTTTATTGCCTCTTGTAAGATAGTATGACATCTATTCTACCAACTATTTCCTTTTACTTTTTATGAATAATAATTTAATTAAATAATGATACCTACTTGACGTGAAATTTATATCATCTAGTAAGATTTATCCTTCTTCTTCAAATCTTATTGTATTTATTAACATTATCTCTATTTATTTCTTTTTAGAGTATTATCCTTTCACTTTTACCATCCCATAATTCCTCACCAAGTTTTTTTATTGAGCTTAAGAAAATCTTAATTGCTAGTTAAATTTTACCTTTCCTTTTAGTTAACAACTTGTCTTAGATGAACAAACATTTGACCATAAGTATGAATACTACAAATTTTATGTATAAGTTTTTTATGATTGTTGAAAATATTAAGTACTGATTGCTTAATTTTTGTACAAGGATTTCGTGTATTACTTACACTAATTTGTTACTTTTAAATACCGTTAGAAAGATCTATTATAAGTACCACTTTCCCATATTACTCTACAATTCTTATCTTCTATGGCATCATGTTAATTCTTTTTTTGTTAGGGAATAACTTTAAATACGTGAATCTAAAACATTAATCACATTAAAGTACATTCCCATAAGGATGAAGCCACTTAACAAAAAGTATTGTTTCTTTCATTACGTTAATTATCAAATTAACTTAAGAGTTGATTAAAGCAAATTATATATAATTTACTAAAAATCATAGCAAGAAAATAAAATAAAATGAAATGACCAAATAAGTTTGCAATGGGAAATATGTGATAGTTAAAGAACATTTGTAAATGAATCAAAATTTTTAAAAATACCATCTTTATGATGCAACTTGTAATATTAATGGCAATTATCACTTTAATTTGTTAGTATTGTAAGAAGATAAATCATATATATATTCAACTGAGAAATTTTTCTAATTTTATGATCATTATTAAATTAAACTCATTATATTTCATGATAACCTATAGATTCTGTTTAATATATTAAGCTTAGTAACACATGTAAAAGTATTCAACTTTTATGGTACACTTATATTAGCTAGCTTTACTACTATTCCAAACCTTTAATATATAACTTATGATCAAGTACATATATATATCATCATTAATTCATAGGAAATTCAAAATATTATATGTAAACTATTAAATAAAGAATTTAACTCAAAAAATAAGGAATAATTATCTTTATTTAACTTAAACATTTTCAGATGATCTAAAGATTTTTTCTAAAAGTTCAAAGAACAATTACTAAGTAACATTTGTAGAACAAGTGTAAAAGAAACAATTAACTTACTATTAGGAAATATATTCTAAGGGACCCATCCTTTACAATGCTTATCAATTAGACTAATGCTAGCCCCTTAACATATGCAGGCACTTTTAGATTGCTATAGGTGGACCCTTGGCCAAAAGTTAGCTAGATTAAGGTATGAGGAAGGCATGATAAAAGGAACCAAGGTAACATAAGCATGATGGATCAAGCATGGTTTAAGTTTGGTAGGTTTTTCAATCTTAGGATGTTGAATAACCATTTTTAGACGAGTTGTACGTACCATACACGTTCTTAATGGTATTAAGGACGAGTTAGTGATTAAATGTTGGGGCCATGGCTAACAAACTTGACCTTGAATAGGAATTGGTTAGATTAGTATGCAAATAGTCTTTGGAATTGGATAAATGTCATCCTTTGATGACGATCCTAGAGGAGATCATAGGTGATGTGGTGGATAAGCTTAAAGATCACATGTGATAAGATCATATCAATTTTTAAAAGATAAAGTATGTGGGATAAACTTTAGGGATGTAGAAGATAAGGTGTCATCTTTAATATTATACATATGTGGTGTTATCTAGTTAGTTGATATATGTAACAACCACTAGATCAGATCCTAATTAGATGATAATTTCATCCATTAACTAATTAGACACATTCCTAATGAGATAAGGTGTGGTCTTAAAAGTTAATATGTGATATCAATGAGATTTCTACTTATCTTATAAACTTACTTTCCAAGCATGTAATGCCTATGTATAGCTCATTTGAAACTTGCTCCCAACACATCAAAGATAGTTGAGAGCATTTATCCTTTGTACTCTTTGTGGGAAAGTTAATATAAAGGTCAATGATTTTGAAAATCATTCTTGTATGTCTCTTTCTTTCTTAATACCATCTATTTCTATTACTTTTATAAGCATCCTTTTGGTTTAATTATGCATGAGAAACACTTTCAAACACGAAGGTTTGTGAGGAAGGCTAAGTTAAACTTTGACAAATTTAAGCTTGACTGGCAACAAAGGTCTTACTGATAAAATTTTTTTGTCCCTAGTAGGCCATTGTAACAACTAGTCTCAAAGACTTATTTCAAAATGGAATGAGGTAGAAACCTTACTGAATGTGTTAACCAAGATGAGGCACTTATTGATCTTATGCTTATGAGTGAGGAAAAAAAATCACATCATACTTATCTCGAATTGAGATGTTAAAGAGATCCAACATTTGCAAGTTCAAGTGGCTGACTTGTTGAAAGCATAGGAGGAAGATGGCTATAAGATGGCTATTCTCAAATGTGTTGCTGCAACACAAGATGTTGGTCGGATAGAAAGCACCATGATGAAGGTGCATAAATCCAAAATTTTGATGGAATTCATAATGCTAAGGAACTTGGGAATTTTTTATAAGATATAGATCAGTATTTTACGACTGCTAATATGCCTAATATGGAGAAAGTGCATATGACTACAGTTTACTTAAATGGTGATGCCAAGTTATGGTAGAGAATGAGGACCTCTATTGAAAACATTATGAGTATAACTTTTACTAATATATGGGAGAAGATGAATAAGGAGTTGAAGGAACAATTATTTTCAATGAATACTTCATAGCCTAATTGAGATGCGTCAAAATGTTTGAAACAAGATAGATTAGATAAAGAATATGTGAAGCGAATTATTTCTCTAATGCTAGATATTAACAATATGTTAGATAGGGACGATTCTTTCAATTTCATTGAAGACTTAGGCAAAAAAACCCATTTAAACTCTACGGTTTACACTAAAATTTAGGTCAGACCCTTATGTTTTGAAACGTTAAACCTTAACATTTTCAAAGCGTTTAAAAAGAACCCTAACGTTTGTAAAACATTTGTAATGGACCTTAAAGAGTTAATATCGTTAACTTTTTGTCAACTTTTTTTAAATTCATCCAACACATACTGGGTCCACAGATGAAATCACCAGTCCCCACTTGTAAAAATGACATCATCTCCAAGATTCTTAAGTTCCTCATCTCCTGTCCATCGCCGACAACAATGAAGTTTTTAAAGTTAAAAATAAATTAATAATCAAGAAAATTCAAGGAACAAATGTAATTGATGTCATTGAATTGAATCTTTGTCTCTAATATGACCCATCTTCTCAAACTTTTATCCCTCTTCATTCTCTTACTCTTAGTTCCCATCTCATGCTATCTCAATCAATTGTTTTATACCAGATTCCAAGATGCAGACACTAACTTAACATTAACTGGAGTTGTAAAGATGGGAAAGAGTGGCATTCTTTGCTGAACTAATGAAACTAGTAAATTAATGGGTCATGGCTTTTATGCCTCTTTTTTTTAGTTCAAGAACAAAATTAACGGAAATGTCTCATCTTTCTCTACCACTTTTACTTTGGTTGTAGTCCTAAAGTATCCAAAACTTGATGATCATGGACTCGCCTTCACTATGTCAACTTCTAATTATTTAAAAGCTCTCCCAAGTCAATACTTAGGCCACTTTAAAGCAACAAAATTTGGCAACTTTACTAACTTCCTATTTGAGGATGAGTTCGACATCATACAAGATTATTAATTTATTTTTTAACTTTCAGGAAAAAAAAAGAAGCTTCATTGTTATCAATGATGGATAGGAGATGAGGAACAGAAGAAGCTTTTAGATGGTGTCATTTTTACAAGTAAAGACCAGTGATTTCATCTATGGACCCAGTGTGTGTTGACTGAATTTTTAAAAAGTTGACAAAAAGTTAACGATGTTAACTATTTAAGGTTTGTTTCAAATGTTTTACAAACGTTAGGTTCTTTTTAAACGTTTTGAAAATGTTAAGATTTGATTTAAACGTTTCAAAACGGTAAGGTCTATCCCAAATTTTAGTGTAAACCCTTGGTTTTAAATGAGTCTTTTACCTAGGATTTATAATCATGGACATAAATAGAGCTACCTCGACAAAATGTAAAGGATATTATGGGATAATATTGATTCTTTAGTGGATTTTTAGGTGAAAAAAGAAGCCAAAGCATCCCATTCCTCTTGTTTGAATTTGAAATGGTTCAACAATAGAAAAGTGAGGGGAAAAAGAAGGAAAACCCACAGAAAGAGTAAGATCATAAAGGGAATGAAAAATAATTTAGTAATCACAATCAAGGTGAGACTTCTTTTAAGAAGAGTATAGGTTGTTTTTGTATAATAGCCCACATTTTTTGAAAAATTGACCAAGAAAGGACAAGTTAAATGCTTTAATAGCAGATGGAGAAGGTTGATCTTTAGAAGTAACTTCAAATATGATCACTTTGATAAATTCAGTAAGTAATAAGACTGGTAAATTTGAGAGATTAAAATATGTAAGTATACAGGTCAATAGGAAGGAAGTCACTACAATATTAGATACAGGTGCAACTCATTCTTTTATGACAGAAAAGATGATGTTTAAGTTAGGGCTTAAGGTAAGTAAAACTCCAAAGAAGGTGAAAACCCATATAGGTAAAGCATAAGTAGTAGTAGGAGCTACTTACAACATCCTATTAGTCTCGAGAGTTAGTGTGCGAATATTAACCGAATGGTCATTCCTTTTAATGATTTTAAGTTCATATTGGGCATCAATTTCATAAAAGTAACAAAGTAGTGTTGTATTTAAACCTTAGAGTTATGATAATGATGAATGATCAAAACTCTTTTTATATGAATTATTGTAGATCTAATGTTGGAACGATACATCAAACTACAATGGTAGCACATGTCTTAACTACAAGCATTGAAAAGGGATTGAAGAAAGGTGTGAAGATTTATCTTGCATTTATATGAGACATAGACGAGAACTATATGGCGGAGAATGTAGTTGTAAATTTGTTGAAGGAATTGAAGGATATGATACTAAAATAGATGAATAAGATTCTTCCACATCGATGAGAGATTAATCACAAGATCAACTTAATGCTAGGTACAATCCTTCTTACCTATGCCCTGTATAGAATGTCCTTATTAGAGTTAACAGAGATTTAAAAAAAGTAAGATGGCGAACTAAAAATGTGCATACACTATAGAGCCTTGAACAACATAACAATAAAAAAAAAATCATGTACCCTTTGTTTAAGATGTGATGGATAGATTGTTAAGGATTACAATGTTCACAAAGCGAGACCTTCAAAGTGGGTATTGGCAAATGCAAATTATAGAGGATGACAAGCAAAAGACTACCTACATGGCTTGATGCAGATCATATGAGTTTTAAATCATGCCATTTGATTTGACAATGCACTACCTACATGGCTCGATATAGATCATATGAGTTTTAAATCATACCATTTGATTTGACAGTGCCTCTACTACATTTTGCGATCTTATGAATGTTGTGTTTTTTTAGTTTCTTAATGGTTTTGTCTAGTACATCTAGACCATATAGTTGTTTATAGCATTAACATGGTAGAATTTATGGAGCACTTGAGAGAAGTGTTCAAGTAATTGAGAAAACATAAAATCTATGTAAAGATGGATAAGTATAAGTTTACCTAATCAGAGTTAAGATTTTCAGGTCACTTGGTGAGTAAAGGTCAAGTGAGGATGGATCTGAATACAGTAAGACAATTGTTAATGATTAAGTTCCTATTACGATGTGGGAATTGTGGAGTTTTCTTAACTTAATAAATTATTATCAAAGATTCATTATAGGATATTCAAAGAAGGCAACACCTCTTACCAATCTTTTGAAGAAGAAACAAGAATGATGTTGGACATTTGCTTTCCAAGACGCATTTGAGAAAATGCTTGACCTATAAAAAGAAAATGCTTGCGGTAGTGCATTGTCTTAACACATGGAGAGTTTACTTATTAGGTGGTACCAAGTTTGTATTTAGAATGAATAACGTGGCTAATACCTTTTTTAGGACCTAGAAAACATTGTTCATAAAACAAGCTTAGTGGTAGGAGTTTCTTGCTAAATATGACTTTTAATGGGAATGTGAATCAGGAAGGAATAACAACATGGTTAATGTGTTGAGCTATAAGGAGGTATTTGTGGCCCTATATACCATTACATAGGCAGAGTCAAATCTATGGGAGTAAATCAAAGTTATAGCTCCATTAGACAACACATGCTGCAAATTAATTTAACAAATAAAGATGATATTATTCGCAAGTTTTGACTCGATATGCCATTACATGGGTAGAGTCGAATCTATTGGAGCAAATCAAAGTTATAGCTCCATTAGATAGCACATGCTGCAAATTAATTCAATAAATAAAGATAATATTATTCTCAAGTTTTGACTCGATGATGATAGGTTGTTGATAACCCAAAAAAAAAAAAAAAAGAAGCCAAGTATGTATATTGAGTTTTAAGAGTTAGCAAAAATAGTTATTAAAAAAGATGCATGACTTATAGTAGGCCAATCACCTTAAAATTTAACGAATGATGGCATTTCTCACCCATCCCTAAAATTTAACGAATGATGACATTTCTCACTCATTCCTATTATTGGTTTAAAATGAAGGATGACATAGACATGTATGTCAAGACATGCCTTATTTATCAATTGGATAAACATGAGAGAAAGAAGGAACAAGGATTAACCCTTATCCATTCCAAAAAGGCCATAGATGTTGGTGTTAATGGATTTTATTAAAAGGTTCCTAAATGTTGACAACATAGCATCAATTATAGTTGTGATTGACAAATTCTTCAAATATGCAATCTTCTTACCTACACCAACATCTTACTCCTAAGATATTATTATAAAATTGTTCTATAAGAATGTGGTGAAGTAGTTTGGGGTTTTGGTGAACATAATGAATGATCCAAATACTTAATTCATAATTGATTTTAGACATCTATCCAAATACTCGATTCATAAGTGATTTTGTACATCTCTCTTTAACATGATGGTGTGCAATTTAAAGTTTTCTATTATGAATCATTCGTAAATTGATGACTAAACTAAAAGGGTTAATGACTTAATAAGGAAGTACTTATGGAATTATGTAAATACAATTCAAAGTAACTGCCTTAGTTTACTTGATAATGTATAATTTTATTATAACTTGTACAGATCATCTATTATGGAGAAAAATCACTTTAAGATATTATTGGGATAATAGCCTCTAACTTCCTTTGATATCGCGTAAAAAAACAAACATGTAGCCATTACCCAATGACTTATAAATTTATGAGGGAGAAACAAGAGTTGTTAGATAGAACGAGGGACAGTCTTCAAAAAACTTCTAAACATATGAAGAAGCAAATAGATCAAAGGAGGAGACCTCTCGAGTTTGAGATAGGAGATAAGCTAATACTTAAAACTTGCTCCTCACATTTAGAAGAGGATAAGTAGCAAGCGGGCGCATTGAAGATTAATACCAAAGTAAGATGGGCCATTCAAAGTGCTAAGTAAAGCTAGAAACTTGGCATACTGAATCAAGTTACCTGAAAGGTTAAAAGCACGCTTGGCTTTCCATGTGAGTTTCCTTAAACTTTACTATAAAGATGTCTTAGATCCTAACAAGAGTCAAATGAAATGAGCTCCATCAGTTATAAGGAAGTAGTTCTTCCATCATATTGAGGAGATCTTGAATCATTAAATGATATGGCAACGTAAGAAAAATTGAACGACGAAGTTCTTAATTTAGTAGAAGAGAAAACCTATTTCATAAACTAATTGGGAGAAAGACATGACTTTAGGGTAGCTCAAAGACTAGGTAATCACCTATCTGTAGCCTATATCGATAAAGGCGTCGAGTTTATATAGTGGGTTCGTTTGTTAGCTCCTTAATACATTCAAGCACTATTAGCTAACTAAGGGTGCACCTTGGGCCAAAGGTTAATTAGATTAAGGCATGAGAGAAGCATGCCAAAAAGGAACTAAAGTAACACAAGTAAGTTAGATCAAGCATAGTTCAAGTTTACCTCAAGCATAGTTCAAGTTTACCGTGGTGGGTTTATTGACCATGCTTGAGTGCATTAGACTTACTACACACGGTCCTGGTGAGATCAAGGACGATTTGGTGCTCATATGAGGAAATCATGGCTAACAAACATAAACATGGGCAGACATTGGCTAGACTCATGCATAGATAAGCTTGAGACTTAGATACATGCCATCTTTTAATGAAGATTTTGGTGATCATTAATGATGTGGCAGAGAAGCTTGAAGGTCAAGGGGTAGGCCCAGTGAGCAAGGAGACATAGCATTTGTTAGACAAGAATTTCCTAGCTAGGCCTCGTAGTAATAATAATAATAATAATATCACAACATTGGCATTGGCATTATACATTTAAATTTTGAGTAAATATCCTTTAAACCTCCTCAATTTTTGACAATTATCAAATATCCCCCTGTGTTTTTAAAAATATCAAAGACCCCCCTGTATTTTAACAAAATTATCAAATACCCCTTGAAACTATTTAGGGCTGACTGGGCGCTGACGTGGCAGCAGTGATGATGTGGCGGGTTGACCGTGCTGACGTGGCAGTGGTGACTGGCCATGTGTGCTGACGTGGCGAGTGACATGGCTACTGACGTGGCAGTTACTATACAAGGGGGTGTTAGATAAAAATAA
>JAOXYD010237516.1:0-17392 GCA_028565735.1 Pinacopodium congolense | reverse complement strand
TCTTGAACCTCTTAACTTGATCTGGACACCACCACAGCTCTGAATCCATAAGATCTAGCAAGAAAATCAAAGAATATGCAAGGATATGCACATAAGAACATGAACTTTGATTTAATCCGAAAAATAGGAAAATATAATGAACAATCTAAGTTAGAAAACCCCCCATGATGATTTAGAAACTCAGATATATGTTTTAGCTGCAATCTCCAACAAACCAAACTTCAAAATACAATCAAAACTCGAAATCTAAGTGTTTGAAGCTTAAGCTATCAAAGAGACAAAGAAGAGAGAAGCAAGAGCTTCTCTAACTAGTTTGATCTGAAATCCCCTAACTCTCTCTGTGTTTCTAGAGTTTTTTTGGCTTCTTTCAGACAACCTGGACCTCCCATATGTGCTAGCAGAAAATGAACTTAATTGGAGACACGACAAGTTTGAAATCTGCAAGATTTAGAGTTGAAATTGTTGACTATGAGTACAACGGCGCCGTCTCATGATGTCGTTATAAGTCAAGTTATTGACACTATAACGGCCCCCTGTTCTTCAATCAACGGCACCCTCTTAGGTTGTCATTAATGAGCAGAATCAAGAGGTTTCTTCTATGTTTTTTATCTACTCTTCATCATCAAGCTCCATTCTACAAATTAAACATAATAAGACATTAATTGAGCAATTAAACACTAAATTAGGGGTTATAATTCAACAAATTAACCATGAAAATTATATCAATTTGACCCCTATCAATAATCTTCCTTGGAAATCATCAAGACAACACCCAAGTTTTCCAGCTTTCTTTGAGTGAAGAGAAAATATTCAAGGCTCTATTTAGATTATTTTTCTTCTTCTCTTTATTACTTTTTAGCATGGAAAACATGTTTGTTGGTGGAATTTTAGTGATTATGACTTGCTAAACATTTGATAGGAGTTGTTCTTAAACTATTTTGTGGAACTCTTGCTTTATGATTCAATGAA
Organism: Pinacopodium congolense; assembly: GCA_028565735.1. Taxonomy (NCBI): domain Eukaryota; kingdom Viridiplantae; phylum Streptophyta; class Magnoliopsida; order Malpighiales; family Erythroxylaceae; genus Pinacopodium; species Pinacopodium congolense. The sequence continues at coordinate 16,423 of JAOXYD010237516.1, read as the reverse complement.
TGGTTGTTTGTGATATGTATAGAGCTTAAACCTTGCAATAGACAAAGAGGGTGAGTTGGTTAACCTTGCAATAGACCAAGAGGGTGAGTTGGGCGATTGTGTTGGGTAGAACAACGAGAGTTGGCTCCCAATAGACCTATACATATTTAGGGTTTTTCAATTAGTTGAAGGGAGATCTTGACTATTTGTTAAAGATTACCTATAAGATTGCTTAATATCTAGTTGAATGGTTAGTAGTGGTTAGCAAGGCTAGAGATACCATAATTAATCCTAATCTATTTGGCTAGGGACAGTTAATTACACCTTGAGAGAGGGTAATTAAGCATTAGAAAGTTCTAAATCGAATAAAATTGGATCATTAAGTGAAGAAGGAAGAAAAATAGGGATAGAACGACTCCTAATCTTAAACTTTGGATTATCAAATTCCTGCATTTCGTCTTAATTGGTTGTTATCGCTACTTTAATTTAATTTAATTTATTTTCTAGTTTATTAATTCCTGAAATTATTTCTTAAACAAAGAAAAGCTTAAATTAAGTGGTGACTAAACTCAATCCTTGTGAGATTGATATTTGTTCTTTACTACAACTTAAGACCCGTATACTTGCAGTTTTAAGGGTAAAACTCGTAGTTTTGGTTTTACAATTAATCATTTAACAAAAACCTATATTAGTTATTAGAAAAATCAATAAATATCATGATTTAAACAAGTGCATGGCAAAAATTTCATTATTCATGAGTTTGTTAATCTAGAAATAAGTGATTTTTAGATTAAACTTCCTAATCTTTAAGCCTATTACCTAAGTTTATGAGTGGACCGTACTATAAGATAGGATCAATAGAGATAGGGTACTAACTTAACCAAAATTTTGTCTTTGTTTTGTGAAGATAACCTATATCATGTTTCATAAACCTTGGAAACTTAATTAAATCATTAAAAACCTAAAGCTTAGCTATTTATTGAAATTTGGTAATCTTTAAAAACAACCTTGATCTCATATGCATAAATTGAATCTTTTGTTTAATTTCGTTATAAGTTTTTGAACCAAGGGAGCTTCCAATCTTAGTTTTGATGATAACAAAACATCATTACTACCAATGATTTGAGTTTGCACCATGAAATTCAAAGACATCTTATTTCAAGATGATTCCATATGTAAAGCTTGAGCTTTGAAGAACTAAAATGAAGGTGAAGGAAGAAAAAAACATATGGAAGCTACAAGACCTTATTTTGGGTGTCTTACATATAGTTGTAAGTTTCACTTATTGTCCAATTGATCTAAGGGCTCATTATTGATCATGCATTTCATGTAATTCATCTTACGTTGTATGAAACTTCATTTCATTGCAAATCTATCTTTGTTAAGTTAATTAAACAATGTTGATGTGTTTTACGGTCTCATATTATGTCTTAAAACTTTTTTTAAGTCTTATTACATGTTAAGTTATTATTTGGAATAGATTTGAATTAAATTGAGACAAATTTATGCTTGGTTTAGAGCAAAATGACAGCCTTCACTAGAGTACAATGGCGTTGTTTCACTCTAGGACACCCATCGTTTTAGTCCCTGAGCAATCGCTCTACGTTTCATTTTTTAGATTTAATTCAAACAAAACCCTAATTCATTCATGTAAAATCACAAGCAACCCCATAACAAAACCTATTAGCCTCCTAGACCTCTCCAAACTCAGAAAACATGTTTTCAATCTCTCAATTCAAGGATTAAAAGATGAAAACATCTTCATCTTTCCAAAGCTGCCAATATTGCAATATTTTGTTCTCTCTCAACCGCATCATCTCTGCTTTGGTTGTTTAATTAACGAGCTTACTATTTTCTGTCATAATAAGTGTTTATGTGTTTGTTTAATTATAGTTTTGATTTTTAAATTAGTTATTTTGATAGATTAAAGCCTTATCTCTCTACTGCATTGAAACAGGTTATGTGTCTTCTGGTATAGTTTAGATATTGATTATTTACACTTTATATAGTGTCAAAAATTTTGCAATTGTGTGTGTCTATTTTCCTAAGGTTCCTAGAAGTTTTCTTATTTTTGTTTCAATTTTTGGAAGATTACTTATTAAGTTTAAAACTTATTCTTTTTCAGAAGTCTTAAATCTGTCCATAATTTTTTGTCTTAAATTTCCACATTTTTCTAGACAAATTAATCAATTTTTAAAAACCTAAAAAAATTATTTTCTGATTATCTACGTGTCCTAGAGTTAGTTAAATCTTTTTTTTTGAATTTTAGGAAGGCTATCTAGTTTGATTTAAAAATAGTTTTTAGAAACACCTAAATTGTCATTATTTTTCTATTCTTGGGTTCATTGCATATTTTGGTGATCTAAATCCATGTTGGGTATATAATTTGCTATTTATAGTTTTTTCATGATTATCAAGGTATTTTTAGTTTCATATTTCGGGACTTATATCCTCTGTTTAAGGTTCTTATTTGTAGACTACTCAAATCTATCCAGATTTCGTGTGCCTAATTTCTTTTAAATATTTGAGCATCTAAATCTAATTTTTTGCTTCCAAATTACAGTTCTCTATTTGTTTTAAGTTTCAAGAGTATTATTTAATATTTAATTGAATTTTAAGAGATTTATTTGATTGTTTGGATGTATTAGTTTTCTTGTATATCAAGTATGTCCATATTTGAATTAAGTGAACATTTCATACTATGTTTTATTATCATACAAGTTTTGTGTGCATTAAATCTGTTGCATTAAGTTTGTTTAAGCTTTCATTTGTGTGATTGATCATTTATTCAATTAGTGAAAGCATTGGAGCCCTTAGTTTGATTGTCCCTTAAGTGAAACACATTCATACGTGTCTTTAGTTACTCAAAAGGGGGTATTTGCATTGTTGGGTTAGTTAAGTGTGTTAAGGCTTCTCTTTTCCATATGAAGATTAAGGTTACTCTTCACCTTTCATAAGAAGATTGGAAAGGTTCCTCTTTGCCTTAAAAGATTGGATCGTTAAAGCTTCTATTTGCCTAGAAAAAAGATTGTTGTGTAGAGGGTACTCTTTTCCTTGAAAAAGATTGGTTGTAAAGGCTACTCTTTGCGTAGAAAAAGATTGTAATTGTTTTTTCTTTAGTTAGTAAAGAACATTATTCAACAACTAATTAGAGAGGAGACATAGCCTATCTTTGGGGTAGGTAAACTTCTTTAACAAACTGTGTGCCTTACCCTCTCTTCTCTACTATGTTTACGTATCGTATTGTGTGTTATCATTTTAGAACTCACCCTTACATATCTCATTAAATCAAATTTGTTGGGTGTTAGGTTTTAGTTCGGTAATAATTTTTTTTTAATACTCAATTCACCCCCTCTTGAGTTCCTTTAGGGCTTACAATTGGTATCAGAGCTTAGTTTCACATTAGCATTAGTTTTTAGAGAAACTGTGAGTAAGCATCCATTATGGCACATTTCCTATGTTCATCTAGTCTTGAGGGTCAAAACAATAGTAGGGCACCTTTCTTTGATGGGAATGATTATTTATATTGGAAAACTATGATGAAGTTTTTCCTTCAATCCAAAAACATTAAATTATGGGATATAGTGAGTGAAGGGCCATACATTCCTACTCAAATAGAAAATAGTCAAAAAGTTCTTAAAGTGAGAGATGAGTGTACTGTAGAAGATGAAAGGCTAGTTTCGCTAAATAGTAGAGCTGTTCATATTCTATTTTGTGTATTAAGTAGGAATGATTTCAACATAGTGTCTATGTGTGAAACAACTAGAGATATTTAGCATACATTAGAAGTCACTCATGAAGGTACCAACTAGGTAAAGGAGAGTAAGATGGCTTTGCTCATTTCTCAATATGAACTGTTTTCAGTGCATCATAATGAAACTATTTCTTCCATGTATTCTAAATTCATTGACATCGTAAATGCTTTAAAGGGCTTAGGAAGATCATATTCAAATGTTGAACTTGTTAGAAAGATTTTGAGGTTTTTACCGAAAGGATAGGAGGTAAAGGTAACCGCCATCCAAGAGGTTAAGGACCTTAGTGTTTTACCTTTGGATGAATTATTAGGTTTATTGCTTACTTATGAGATGATGATGGAGTCAAAAGCCACAGAAGAGGAAGCTTCGTCAAGGAGAAGGAATTTGGCATTTAAAGCAAAGAAAGTGGAGTCAATCGAAGAAGAAAGCGTTTCAGAATATAGTGATGATTACATAGCACTTCTTACCAAAAAGTTCAACAACTTCTTTAAGAAGAAGGCACACTTAAGGAGAAGAGAGTAAGGTAAGTATGATTATAAGAGAAAGTCCACAAATGTTGTTTGTTTTGAATGCTGGAAACCAGGCCACTTAAAGAGTCAGTGCCCACTTCTCAAGGAGGATGAGAAGGATGAAAGAAGCAACAAAAAGAAAAGAAGGGAGAAGAAGGTCAAGAAGGGAAAGAAAGTTTTGAAAGCCTTATAGGAGACTGAAAGCAAAGAGGAAAGAAAAATATTTGAAAATGAAAGGTCCAAATTTTGTCCTATGGCCTTTAATGATAAGGTACCATCTTCCTCCCATTCTAATGATGATGAGAATGAAAGTATTGTTGTTAATGTTGGTTTGAGTTATGCTGAATTGGTTAAAGTCTTAAAGCATGCTACTTTGAAAAGGAGGAAATTATCCTCTAAACATAATGGATATATGAAGTTGATGGATGATTTTAGAGTATAAAATGAGAACTTAAAATATGAATTGCAAGACATGTTAGAGTCCAAGAAAGCATATATATTAGAAATTGATAGGTTAAAGAATGAAATGAGTGCCATGCTAGATTATAAGAGATTGGATGTTGCTATGCATGATAATGAGCATAAGTTAATGCATGAAAATGAATCTTTGAAGAAAGAAATGGATAACCTCAAAGAATCAATGTCCATATTCATAAAATGAAAAGGAAAGTAAGATTGCATACTAAGTGGACAAAATATTTTCAATGATAAATGTGGCTTAGGCTTTATTTAAGGAAGTGAAATTCCTAATGCCAACACTATTTTTGTAAAAGGAAATTTGTTGAATGAAGAGCATGTTCCTAAGTCATCTTTTGATATTGGTTCATCATCTTCGAGAACTTAATATAGGAACACTCATCCTACTTTCATCTATGCTCTAAAATCTACATCTAGGAGACGTGCATGCCCCCAACAAGAGACATAGTTTATTTACAAAAGCAAAATCATCACATCATGCATATAGGCCATAATCTATGCACATTCGGCCTACCCATTCATATACATATCCTATGCATGATCCTGCATCAAGATCGATCGATATACCTAGTTTTGATCGACTGATATACATTTTTCTTCTGTTCGGTCGACCGTCCTACATTTGGTCGATCGATAGTCCTTTGACTAGAGTTTGATCGATCTATTAAACTCATCTGATCTACTTATATAAAAACTACTAGGGGTTAAATTGATTGCATTTTGATTCATTATTTAATGAATTCTACTACTAATTATGAGTTTAATTAGTTGATTTATGTGTTGATTTGTTTAATGGTAAAGTCGTTGAAAACTTCTAAATACTAAAATACTTAACTAAACCTAACCATGTCGTTAGGGCAAATCAGGGTCAATCCCACAGAGAGCTAGGGTGTACTGCTATTTCTAATGCTTTTAAGAAAATAATAATAATAACCCCTTGACTTAAAGACATCAAAATTAAACACTAAGAAAAATAAAGAAACATAAGCAAATAAAGAAGAAACAAATAACAAATACAGAAAATTAGGTGGAAGATAAATATGGAATTTTGGCTTATAATTGATCCTCGAAATAGAGAAATAGTGATTAGTCTAAGATGCTAGCCTATAAGTTCGAACAAGCTCTTGAACCCTTAGTTCCTCCAAATTTAGATAGGTCCTATACGATAGAAAACTTACCCCTAATCACGAGGCAACTTAGAATAAACTCTCTAAATTTAAAGATGTGACAACATTAACAAACTAGCGAACGACTAGCTTAAGCCATAATCTCACAAGCTCGAATAATGTAACTTAGAGAATTGGAATCCTAGATTAATTAGGTAAGTTTATTTACAAACATGATTAACCTATTGCCACTTATGGAAATTGCCAAGGACAATTACATATCACATGGCTCAATACTAGTAATTAAACTATGAATCATAGTTAGAGCAGCTACTCCTAAGCCCTAAGCTTTAATCCTTAATTCATGACATTTATGGGGAATCCCAGTTTAATCCTAACCTAAATCATAAAGCCTAGTTTAATTCCTAATCTATTCTAATAATTATTAATTCAAAATCCCATTGATATATTCCAACCCAAGAGTAAACTTGCTAAACGTAAATAAATTAAGCCAAAAAAAAAATAAAATGAAGACAAAACATAATTAATTAAAAGAAAACCAAAGCTGAAAAATTTAAAACACCAAGTGAAAAGCCTAAATCAGCAATAAAACTGACATAAAAACTAACTAACTAAGCCATTAATTAATTAACCAAAACAAAATTAAACTAAACTTAAGTGAAAACTCTAAAAAGAAAATTCTAGGAACTATAATTTGGACAAACAAAGACATTAAGTGAATTAAAACCTAAGAACATACATGAATTTAATCTACCAAAATAGATTAACTAAGAGAGATTAAAAAAATGAAAACTAAAGGTTAACTAATGGAATAAAGACTGGAAATTTAAAACAACAAAGCAAGAAAATAAATTTAAGCATGTCATTATAGAAAATTCAAAGGCTATAACATCAATTTAAACAAAACATTATGGAAAGCATTAAACTAAGACATTAAAAGTAAGCATTCGGCCAAGCATAAATTTAAAGAGAATGAAAATAAATTGGAAAGGAACTAAGCTAGTGGACAACATGAAATGGAAATTAAAAAACAAAAGAACCAAGAAAAAGAGTGAAAGAAGAACATGGAGGAGGCACGTCCAAGAGAGTTTCTAATGAACGAGGTTCTTCACATTTTGGTTGGTGAAGCTTTCCACTTCCAAGCATGTTGGTAACCATCCTCTTTGACCGTGGAGAAAAATCTCTTGTTCATTCCATAAGCTACCAAAATTATTGACCAAGGAAGCTCCAACTCCACTTAATTTGCTGCAACCATCAACTCTTTAAGCCAATGGAAGCTTGGAGTCATCATCCACCAAGATCCATTTAAGTAAATTTGGCAGCCACCATTGTTCACTAAGGAACCAATGAAGGCATTCCTCTCTCCCCTTCAAGATTTGCAATCACCAACTTAATCCTTTTCTTGTCTCTAAGGCTAATTTTAATTGCAAGGAAAGAAGAGTTGTTTTTCAAGTGGTGGACAACCTCCTTCTAAGTTGTTTCATGTCGTGCTTCTTACCTCTTCAAAATGTTACTGCATGATGGCTTGATGGAGGTTTCTCATTGGCTAGCTAAAACTCTCCTATCCAAGTGCCCAAGCTGCTATGTTTTAAGCTACCTAAAGGCGACAAGTCCAAGTCATTTTGGATGGAAGAAAGACTGCAATGTGGTGCTCCCAACTGCTATATTTTGCTCTTATCTTTAACACCAAAGAGCTATTTTTTGTTTTGATTGAAGGTTGCTTTTTCATGCCCTTTTTGTCTCTTTGTTGGCAGGTTTTTAGCTTTCCAATTGACTATCCAAAGCTCTCTTTATCTATGCATATGATGCTACATTTTGGATTGGATGAAGGCTTTTTATGTGTTGAGTTCTTGGACAGCTAGGAGACCTCTAAAGGCACCACTTGAAGCTACCATATTGCTAAAATTTTGCTGCTCTTTTAAACGCCAATCAAGCTGTGTTTTGTAGGTAGGTTTTTTTATTGTATGGGGAACTCTTTAGATGTCATTTTGGAGTGGAATGAAGGGCTTCTTATGCTACATTTTTTGGACAGCTCCTTTTCTACAATATTGTTGCCATTTTCTTCATGCATAGAAGGCTTCCTTTAATTTATTATTGTGGCCACGTCAAGCCTCCATTCCAAGATGTTGTAGCTTCAAATTTATGCTCAGATTTCTTCTAATTCCTCCTGGTTTAATCCAAATGTTGTATTCAATAATTAAATCTATATAGAAAATTAATTGGAACAAAAAATGAGCAATTAAACATAACAATTCAAATTAAATAATATATAAATTATAACAGAATTTATTCATATCATTTAATTTTCAAGATGTTGATCAAAATTAGAGAAATTGTGCAAAAAGATAAAGTTTGACTTAATGGTCAACCATTAAAGAAGGTCTACAACCCCAAGGTTAAGGATGAACAGGGTGCCATTTAAGGATGATCAGTCCCAAGATTAATGGTGAACAGGGTACCATTATGCTCGGCCAGGGTGCCGTTGATGAAGCAGTCCACAATATCAGCTCCAAATTTCCAATTTTATGGCTGTGGTGTGTATCCAATTAGCTCTCCTTGTTTTTAGCATCATGTGGGAAGCTGTTGCAGCATGTGGGAGGCTACTAGAGCTCATAAAAAAACAAATAACACAGAAACATGCATCCAATTAACATAATTTAGATCTTATTTAGAGAGATTTGCTCTTGCCTTTCTCTTAGTGTTTTCTTTTGAGTATTTTAACTTCAAATGTAAGGCCCCAAAACATACCCTAGTTGAAATGATATATGTTTATGGAAGTATATGTGAGATAGGAGTTCAAATTTCACTATGATGTGAATGTGGAAGGCATAAAAATTATCAGGTGACAAGTCAAGTTGTTATATGGAAATTAGAATGACTAAGCCAATGAAATTTTCCTTGATATGCATATAGAAAACGTCAGAATTAGGTTTTAAGGTCTTCTAGATAAATGTTCCCCTTTGTATCTAGTTTCTATAGCATCAACAATCAGACCCTTTGGAGTTCTAAATTATGAGATATGAACAAACAACCACAAGTTTCTCCAAAATAGGGGTAACATCAGGTCACCTCTTTCGACCTTATTTTCGAAGGTCCTAGAGCCTAAATTAAATCAATGTCCCTTTAGAGATATTTATCCCTATGTCTTAGATTTTATATGGAACTAGAATCACACAATTGGGGTGTCGGTAGGCTTAGTTATGGCTTAAATAACGTGACCGACTCAAATAAACCCTGGACAAAATGCCACTACATAATCCTCTCTTGTCATATTAAACCAATTCTAGTCAAAATAACACCAAAGCAACCTCCAATAAACAAGTATTAAAGTGTTACAAATGGAAGCTTAAATGGTGGCTAAGTGAGATGAATATCTTGGTGTTAAGTGGCATATTAAGCAAGTAACACCTTGGTGTTAAGTGGCATCTTAAGCTAGTGACAACTTGGTGTGTAATCTAGTGACACATAGCTAGTGATGGGACAAACTTCTACTGGAGTATTCAAACTCTCTTCATTCTTGTCTTCTCTCTACCAAAAAAAAACTCCCATCTTCTCTCAATTTCTACTAGAGTTTGGATCATAAACTTTGTATGTGTTAGTTATTTAGAAGCTTGGTTTAGTTGGATTCTTGGAGTTAGATTCAAATTTTAGTAAGGTAAGGAAATGATAAACTTGGTATCATGTTACACCATGTATTGTTGAATGTTTGATACATATATCTACAAATTTCATGAAGGAATCGAATTTGATTGATGTCTTTAAGGGTTTTGAAAATTAGTTTGAAGTTGAGTTCTAGTTGTTGTTCACTTTTGAGAGTAGTTTGTAATAATTTGGGTATAAATCTCGAAATAATGAATGAAATTGCATCATCTTTATTTCGTTAGAAACTTAAGACATAGAGGAACATTTTTTTAGAAGAACATATTGCCCAAAAATCTTAGTTTCTATGTCAAACTGACCATATAAAATTGACCCAAAAACCTATCCTGAAAAAAAAAATGTAACTATTTGAAGATAGATCGAAATTCATCTTCCTTTTTTGATTTATTTTCTATATCTTTATAGTAGGAATTGGAAGAAACTCAAAGAATAAAAGTTGTAGATATAAATCTTCTCTTGATTTTAGTGAAAACGACTTAAGAAAAAAGTGACTAGATCTCGAGTTATGCTTGTTTCCCTAATACTGTATGTGATAGACTCTTATGCAGCACGAAATCCTAATCTCAATCTTTCGATCTAGTGTACATATCCTTAAAACACGAATTTGAAGAAACTCAAAGCATAAAATTTATAGATATAGATCTTAACTTGACCTCAGTGAAAACGATTTGATAAAAAAGGGACTATAACTCAAGTTATGCCTGTTTTTCTAGTGCTGCCTGTGACAGACTCCTGTACAGGGTAAACTTCTAGTTTCACTCTTTCGAGTTATTTTACATATCTTTAAAGAATGAATTTTTAGAAACTCAAAGAATAAACATTGTAGATGTAGATCTTAGCTTGATTTAAGTGAAAATGGCTTGATAAAAAAATAATTATAACTTGAGTTATGTTTATTTTTCTAGTACTGCCTGTGCAGGAACCTTACATTATTTGGTGTGTTTATAAATGAATGAATTCTAACGATTGATGTATGATGACTTGGATATGAGTTTTTATGAATTAAAAATTTCTACGATGATATTGTGTTAATTCCAGACCATTAAGTGTCTGAGGAGTTTGATAGTTGAGATCGTGTTGGAATTGTTTTATATTTATGTGAATCAAAGAATATGTCATATTAAATATTGTATGTATTGTAATATGTCCCTCACATGAGAATTATGAAATGAATATGTTTTGTTTTAATATTGTTAAGTCGTAATCGTGGATATATAAGTATGCCTATAAGGGTCTGCAGTTACTCCTGTGACACTTCAATATCTCCTGTCACTGACACTTCGGTGTCTCCTGTTACTGACACTTCGGTGTCTTCTATTATTGAGACATATATCTCTCCTGTTATGTGATACCGATCATGGTATCTCCTGAATTAGTTCCGTTACCCACTTCTGTATAAAGGATTAACAGGCTAACATATTTTATATTATTTTCTCTGCTTAATTTGATATAACTAAACTTTGTTCTGAAATAAATAAAATATGTTCTAATATCATATTCAGTTCTGCTATTAGCGAGTTTTGATCTGAAGCAAATGTATAATTTGTTATGACATGTTATCTTTTATTTTGAGTTGCATAATATTTTGGCTTGATTTGACAATGGATAAGAAAGTACTGCATATGACATTTGGATTATTTTCGAATATGTGAGTATTTTGGACGATTGTTTGGAACAGTTGTCAATTAATACCCTGTTTAATTTATTCCCCACTAAACTTTATGCTTAGCACAGTGGTTTTGCCCCCTTGTAGGTTTAGATAGGAAGATTTGAAGGATGGGACAATGACAACCGCAAGGGCCAATGAAGAATGTCCTTTATTTGGGAATGCATGTTTGAGTTGTATGTTATAATGTGAGACATAATGTATTTTGTTATCAGTTTGTAAATATTATAATATAAAAGGTGTATTTGAACTTAAGGTTTATACGATTTTATTTAAGAGTTTGGAATGTAATAATCTTAATTCAGATAAATTCAGTGTACTAGTTAACTTATGTCTATTGGTTGTTTAAATTTTGGTAATGTTATGTATTAATTTAATATGTTTAAGTCCTATTTTTGGTAATACCCGCCTATCCTTTCAAAGGTTATGTGGGTGTTACAACATACATTTACATGATAATCACTGTTGCTTGTAGTTTTAACTAAATATTTGAGTTACTTCTATAAACCAATGTCAAATGATTAAATGACTTAAAATTGCTTTGCTTAAGGTTGATACATTGATAATTGAATAATTTTGGCATGAAAGGGGTGAGAATGTCATAAGTGTAAAGGTGGTATTGCTTAGTGAAACTTTGTAATGTGATGATTGTGTAAAATTGAGTTGGCTTGATTAAGCTTTATTGAGTATTTGCTCTTAAGAATTGAATTATATGGCATATTTTTAGGGTTGAAAATTCGAATGTGGTATAAGGTGAATTATCACTAAATGCATCCTTGTAATGCATTAATTGTGTAAATTGTGTGTTGGTAATTCTTGTAGTAATGTGATTGATGATATGATTAGATAAATTATTGATTCAATGATGAATGGATGTCAATGCATATAATTTTGGTGGGCTAATCTAATGATTATGCTTTAATTGTGACTGATGTGTATAAGTGTGTTTTCAAACTCTTTTCAACTGATAAACTCAAGTGTTTTTTTTTTCGAAAATAGTTTTAATAATGCTTAGTCTTAGTTATGGGTAATTAGGCATGCCTATAGGGATATAGTATTTGCTACACACAGTTACAATCTCTGACTGTTCTGATGTGTTACAGTCTCTGACTGTTCTTATTTGTAGAGCCAAAGGCTCAATGGGCATTATGTGCCAGGCACAACTCATGCCGTTATTGCTACAAACTCTGTCTTTTTAGCGACACTAATGTGTCTTAGGATTATGTCCAACATATACGGTAAACCGTTTTGTACCCGTGTTCATTTCTTATTTAAAGACGATCAATCTAACTTGTTGTATGTGTTATGTGAATTGATTTTTTGAAATTGATATCGTGGAGATTTGATTAAAAGGAATGTGATATGCCTAGCCTAAGGCTGTTCTGATATTGATAAAGATTTTGAAAATTGGAATTATGAAATGATGTATGCTTTATGCATGAATTGAGTTATTAAATTGATGATTAAAATTGTTATACGCATGAGTTTCATAAATTGATAAATGATTGAAATTTCTGAATATGATATGACTGCATCCTGCAGTCTATGTGATTGTATTATGTTATTTTTCCCAGCTAAGCGAAATGCTTAGCACTGTACTTTTACTTCGTGTAGGTACAGACAGGAGAGTATGAGGATGTGGGACTGTCGATAATGCAAAGGCCAGAAGTTATGTGTCTTTTGTTTTTTTTTTTCTCTTTTTTAAACATTTTTGGACTTTCTGTATAATTTGGAATTATTTTGGATTGTTTTTGTAATCCCATTTTGTACCTATAGATTGACTGCATATAACTTTGTAGATGACCTGTCTAAATTGGAGTGGGTATTTGGTATATGTTAACATCCATATATCCTCCAAGGGGGTATAAGGGTGTTACATGATAGGTTTTGATCTAAAATTTGCTCCCATTATGAAAACAATAGCAATTATTACATGGTTATTAAAAGGAGCAAAGGAAAAATATTAAGGGGGTGTTTAGTTGCACTTATGTTTTCTTTTTTTTTAATTTTCAAAAATAGAGACATAGAGGAAAAATGCATTTGGTTATATTCTATTTTCAAAATCAGAAAAATAAAAACAGAAATAGAGAAATAAGAAAATGATGTTTTCTGTGTTTTGAAAATATATTTTATAAGTAGATTTTTTAATTAAATAATTAATATAATATATTGACTAATAATGTATTTTTAAGTGGTATTAGAGTATTTTGGTCTAAGAATTTAAATTTATTTTATATTTGGTTATCATTATTAAATTATTTTTATTATAAATATCAACCAAAAATTTTTTTATTTTTTATTACAAATGTCAACTAAACAGGTTTTCGTTTTTCTTTATAAGAAAAATAAAATTATAAAAACAAGAAATAGAAACACAAAAGATAAAAAAAATAGAAGTAATGTCAAACAATCCCTAAACATTTTATTTGACTTTACGTTACCAAAACATCTCTTATTGAGAAAACGTAATATTGATCTCATTTACTACTACTTTAACGGACCAAATTGCTTCTAAGTTCTAAAAGTTAAAAGTTAAAGGCAAAATGTACAATTTGCCTCCTAATATTTCAAAAAATGATTAATTTACTCCTTAACATCTTACTTTACTCCTTAATATTTGCAAAATAATGCACTTTGCCCCTTAATATTTGAAAAATATGTAATTTACCCCTTAACGTTTGTAAAATAATTTAAATTACTCTTTTAACACTAATTATATTAAGGTTCTATTAATTATCCCCTTAATAGTTAACTGATAATTAATTAATAAAATCTTAACAAAATTAGTAGTTAACTAACAAAATCTTAATAAAATTAGCATTAAAGAGATAATTTATATCATTTTGCAAATGTTAAGGAGTAAATTGTACTATTTTACAAATGTTGGAGGTAAAGTAATACTTTTAAAAATGTTAAAAGGTAAGTTGAACTTTTGTTAAAACGTTAAAGACTAAAGTATGCTTTTTACAAAAAGCTAAAAGCTAAAAGCTATAATCTATAATCTATAAGAAATATAGACTAGGCATATTGCAAACGTCTTTTAACTAACATAACTTAGGGGCCGTTTGTTTTCATTTACATTTGTTGTTTTTTGTTTTTGTTTTTGTTTTTGTTGATATACAAATTGATGTAGAAAAACATGTTTAACTTGATTTTGTTTTATCTTTGTGTTTATGAAAATGAAGAAATAAAATCAAAATTAGAGAAACGGAAAATTAGTGTTTCTCTATGTTTTTAAAACATATTTCTAAAATAGAGAAAACATTTCCCTACAACAGAAAAAAAAAAATTTTAACGACTACCTCTTTGCTCCTTACTCTTTGCTCCAATATGTGACAAAGGTATGGATGTTGACAAACTTCAACAATTTTACTCTTTTTTTCTCCTCAATCTCTTATGTATTGTTAAATCTGAGTAGATCTCCTCACTCAAAGGCATTTCTTAGTAGATTTGGTGGTGTAGGCAAGTTTTGGATGAATGTTTATACTCACCCACCAAAATTCACACTGCTTTCTCATCCCTTGGACTTTTTGCATCAACAATTATTCGTTTTTCTTATTTCTCTGAGGTTCATTTCTTTTTTTTTTCTCTAGCTATTTTGTACCTATTATAGTTTGATTTTTGGAAAATGGTTCTTTAATGCTAAACCAACTTTGCTTTAATTTTTTTATTTTGTTTTTTTGTTCTTGATTTAAGCGACAAACCCTGATTTTATGGGTTTGTATTTATGGCAAAACTCTACAAATTTTGTGCTTATAGTTCTTATATTTCTAGAATTAGGATGCAAGGTTTCGAGAAATATAATCATTTAGGTTTACAGTTCTTATATTTTGGGCATTTTAGTTATTATTGTATCTTGAGCTCTATAATTTTTTGTTTATATTTTTCGAATCCAGATGCAAAGATTCGAATGTCTATATATCATAATCTGTCAAATAAAACAAGTTGCAAAATGCAGTAGCCCTTGTCACAAAATAGCTTGCGTTATTGATGGGAACTTATGTTGATGAATGCCTTTTAGATTCCAAAATCAAATTTAGTCTTAGGTTTAAAGTGATAATCTTTTGTTTTCATCAACATTGTCTGTTGATATTTTCATCGGATCCATATTCAAATTGTCTATTAATGTTTTCATCCATATTGTCAGAAGTTTTTGCTCATCATTTGTAATTGCTGTGTAGTTAGTTTGTCTATATCCATAATACATTAAGATACAATGTCCCTTCTATCTTCCATTATTTATGATATTTCGTATCTTGCGTCAATAAACATTATTTTGTTTCCATCTACTTAGACCATTATTTATAGCCTGAGACAATTGTTATTTAATGTGATATCTAAATTTTCATTGCATGATCTTCAAGTTATTTGTAATTTCTATTTTTTAATTCCTTTGATTTAACAAAATGTGATGTTGATTTTCTACTTGTTTTTTTCATTCACTTATAATTGCTTTATAGTGATGGAAGCTTTGAATAATATAAATGCTTCTAATAATCGTATGGAGATAAGTGAAAAGGATCAGTCGTGGAATGATGCAATTAAAGTACATTTAATCTCATTAATGGTTGAATAAGTGAAAAAGGGAAATCGAACTGTTACTCCTTTTTCCAAATCTAGTTGGAAGACTATTAAAACAAGTATTCAAGCAACGTTCAATAAAGCCTTTACTGATGTCCAGTCGAGGAATAAGTATAATGCATTAAGAGCTAGATGTAAAAATGTATTCAAGGAAATAGGAATTGGTTACAATTCCATCACCGGTGAAGTTAATGCAACAGATGAATGTTGGTAAATTTTATTTAAGACAATTTGCTTTTGTTTATTCAAATATTAGTTATGAATTTTTTTCTCATATATATTTTTCATAATTAGAGTTGTATAAATGGCTTATAGATTCAAGAAAAGAGAATGCAAGGAGTTTTCAAACTTGTGTTTTATTTTTAGAGATATTACTACAACAAGCTTATATGCACATCCATCGACGAAATCTCCATCAAATAGCGACGAGGGAGAGCATGAAATCAATGAATGTTTGATCAATGAAGAAGGAGAAGAAGAAGTTGTAGGTCCTGCTACAAAGAAAATAACATCTCCAACTAATAAGAAAGCAAAGAAGCTAAACACTTATACTGTGATAAATGTGTTGCTTGTAATTACTGAAAATTCAAAGAAGAAGTTAGAATTACTTGAAAAAAAATTGGGATCTTCACCTAATGTAGATAATGAAGCTTTATCAGCCAGTAAAAT
>JAOXYD010237499.1:0-17392 GCA_028565735.1 Pinacopodium congolense | reverse complement strand
CATCAAGACAATAGCTATCTGGAGCCGACAGTGAGCTAACCTAGATGTTTACTCATTATATTTGAATTGATTTTCATAAATTGTTAGATATTGAACTGTTATTGATATGATTATCATGATTCCTAACTAATAAAATGTCCGAGGAGTTTGATATTCCTAACTACCTATATTGGAAGTGTTGACAAATTGAATGTGAATATAAAAAATGTGTTCTCAATTATATGTTGAATGCTAAACTAAGATCTAATGAATGTGCATAGTAAATGAAAATTATTGATAGCATATGTGACTTAATGCATTTTCATTACATTGATATGCATGATCAGATAAAGGAGTTGTGACTAAAGTGACCAACGAGAAAAGAGCTTAAATCTCAGACATGTGTACACAGAGTCACTGGCTCAACGATTAATGAGTCCGGTATCCACAATGGGTACAAGATAGTATCTGAAATGAACTTGGTATTCACAATGAATATGGGACAGTTAAATTATATTGTATATATATCTTACATGTATCATATGATTCATTTAAAAAAATGATGAAATTGAGTTGATATATTATTGTGTTATGTTTGTGTATATGTATATGATTGTAATATAGTACTGAAGTGTGTTGATATAATTAAATGCAATATTTGTATACATGTTGATAAGATTTTGGCTGCATACTTGTGAAATTTGTGTTTTGACTCGAGTGAGTGCATTAATGATGGTTCACTCGTTGAGTTTGCAAAACTCATCAAAATTGCAAATGTTGCTTTTCAGGTACTAAGGATACTTAGTTTCTAAGGCAATCAATTAAAAAGTTTATTTCTGTCACTTTTAGACTAAAAAATGGCTCAAAGGTCTTGTCAGTTGATACCTACGAAATTTAGAAAGAATGTGATCGTTTAGTTTCTCATTTCATGTAATACACGTTTTATAAAACAATAAACATTCAGATGTTTTGGTTTTATAAATACATATGGATGATGAGATATAATGCTTTTATAAACGATATATTTTTTTAAATAAAATGAGAAATATAAATTACTTGTGTTATATGATGCCATAATAATTATTATAATTACTCTAACATGCCATTCTCATATGATATATTCTTGAATATCCTTTAGATGTTCGGGTATATGTTATATGGTAATGGCGTGTTACATGAAGAGTGGACAATTGTGACAGAGTTGATAAAGATGGCTAACGATGCTTACCTTTTGTATAATTTATACAATTATTAGATGTGATTGAATTTGCTCCTTGTCTCATTATATTATAAATAAGAAGATGGCATGTAATAAATATAACCAAATTCATGAAAATGATTTTAACTATTCAAATTCAATTTTTTTGTCCTCTAAAGTGAGATTTCATTAATAATTTATTTATAAATTATTTTCACATTAATAATGTAATAGGAAAATTAAATTTTAATTAAAATATTTTTAAATCTTTATACGAATATTAATATTGTTGACATTATTAAAGTTAGTATTTTATTTTAACTTTTATAATAACTTTTAATTAAACTTTTAAATAATTCAATTTTATTGAATTGTTAAAATTTTTAATTTAATATCTTAAGATTTAAATAATTAAAAAACAAATTAGCTCCTAATTCATAGTAAGATGAGGTTTCATCTTCCCAATGTTTTACTAGATATAAGACAACCTCAAATATTGTGACAATGAAATGAAGTTGTTAACTGTGAGAATTAAAAACTTCTTCTTAGTCCTAATGGTGTAATAAAGATTAAAATAGTAATTAGATAAAAGGCAATAGAAAGTCAGTTGCTATGATCAATTATCATCACTTCATATTATGCAAAAGTTGATGGTAACATTGATATTTTTCTTAAAAACAAGACTAAAGGTCCCCTTGAGAGCCTTCCATAATCCCCTCTTTTATGAGGAGGCTGGGTTTCTTTATCCATTCACACCAATTAAGAGGTGTGAATGCACAAAACAACTCCCCATTAATACATGAAGGTTGAGTAGTGTAAATGGACAAATAAATCTCCCATTAATACATGAGGGCTATGGGAGGTTCCCAAGTCAGGGCCCTCCAGTTTTTCTCTTTTCTCAAATGATATTCTTAATCATTCTTTGCAAATAGATAGCTACCAATATCATAATAAAACCAATGACAACAACTGATTAAATCATGATTTTTTTACAACATAAACAATTGTAACAATTTTTAAATTACATTTATAATCTAAAGTATCTAGTCTTAAACACGTGAAAGAATATAATATTCTAATTATCCCATAAAAAAAGAATCATAAGAAGACATATTATATAAAACTTTATTGTGATCTATAACATCCCATAGACTCCTAATACCTAGATCATTGGCAATTCTCTTCTCCTTGTAGTTGCATTATTTCATGTAATTATGAAAAATGTTTACATCAATCTCAAGATATTTATTTCCTAACCACATACTTTTAAGTACATATGCCACATCCTTTTGACATTTTCAGATTATTGAACACATCAATTCTAAGTTGGAACTTATTAAGGAATGGAGCAATTTTAAACCTTGTTATTCAACCATCCGTGTGAATAGACAACAATAACCATCTTATTAATATATGAGGGCTGTGAGAGGCTCCTAAGAGACGTATGAATGGAAAAAGAAGCCCCATTTAATACATTAAGACCATGTGAGGCTTTTAGGTAAGGGCTCTCTAATAACATAATAAAACCAATGACAACAACTGATTAAATCTCGATTTTTTTTAGCATAAACAATTGTAAGAATTTTTAAATTACATTTATAATCTAAAGTATCCAGTCATCAACACGTGAAAGAATCTAATACTGTTATTATCCCACAAAAAAGAATCATAAGAAGACATATTATATAAAACTTCATTGTGGTCTATAACATCCCATAGACTCCTAATACCTATTCTCTTCTCCTTACAGTTGCATTATTTCATGTAATTATGCAAATTATTTGCATTAATCTTGAGAAATTTATTTCCTAACCACATACTTTAGAGTACATATGTCACATCCCTTTAACATTTTTAGATTATTGAACAAATCAATTCGAAGTTGGAACTTGTTAAGGAGTAGAGCAATTTAAAACCTTCTTCTTCAACCACTCATGTGAATAGACAACAATAGCCATCTCTTTAATATATGAGGGCTGTGGGAGGCTCCTAAGAGACGTATGAATGGAAAAAGAAGCCCCAGTTAATACATTAGGACTGTGGGAGGCTTCTAGGTGGGGACTCTCTAATAACCTAATAAAACCAATGACAATAACTGATTAAATCATGATTTTTTACAACATAAACAATTGTAACAATTTTTAAATTACATTTATAATCTAAAGTATCTAGTCTTTAACACATGTTAAAAAATCTAATACTCTCATTATCCCATAAAAAAGAATTATAAGAAGACATATTATATAAAACTTCATTGTAGTCTATAACATCCTATAGACTCTTAATACCAAGATTATTGGCAATTCTATTCTCCCTGTAGTTGCATTATTACATATAATTATGCAAATTGTTTGCATCAATCTCAATAAATTTATTTCCTAACCACATACTTTTAAGTACATTTGCCACATGCTTTTGACATTTTTAGATTATTGAGCAAATCAATTCGAAGTTGGAACTTGTTAAGGAATTGAGCATTTTTAAACCTTTTTTTTAAACCACCCATGTGAATGGACAACAATAACCAACTCACTAATATATAGGGGCTATGAGAAGAGAGGTGTGAATGGACAAAGAAACCCTAATTAATAAATTGGGACTATGGGAGGCTTCTAAGTGGGGACTTTCTAAATTTTCTCTTTTTTCAAATGATACTCTTAGTCATTCTACACAAAGAGCTAACTTTCTTATATATGAAATTCATCTATCACTTTATAAATAATTTAATAAAATTAATGACTATAACTGATTAAATCACGATTTTTTTACACCACAAATAGCTGCAATATTTTTTAAATTAAATTTATTCTTTAAAGTATCTAGTGTCCAACATGTGAAAAAACCTAATACTTTTATTATCCCATAAACAACAATCACACGAAGACATTATATAAACCTTCATTATGATCTGTAACGATCTATAGACTCTTAATATTTAAATCATTGACAATTCTCTTCTCCTTGCAGTTGCATTATTTCATATAGTTATGCAAATTGTTTGTATCAATCTCGAGAAGTTTGTTTTGCAATCACCTTCTTTTGAGAACATTTGTCACTTCCTTTAGACATTTTCAAATTACTAAATAAATCCATTCAAATATGGAACTTGCTAAGGAATGGAGAAATTTTAAACCTTATTCTTTAGCCCCTTCCTAGCCCCCTCTTCTATTGAAGAGGAGGGGTTTCTTTGTCTTCTTTGTCCATTTGCTCTTGAATGGATAAAAAAGCCCCCATTAATACATGGGGGACCTCCCAAGTGGGAACCTCTAGTTTTTCTCTTTTTCCAAATAATACTTGCAATCATTTTTCACAAAGAGATAGCTTTCTTAGAAGTACAATTCATCTATCAATTTGTCGTAACTTAATAAAACCAATGAAAACACCTGACTAAGTCATAATTTTTTACATCACAAATAACTGATATTTTAATTACATTTATAGTCTAAAATATATAGTTTTTAACATGTGAAAAAAATCTAATGCTCTTATTATCCCGTAAAAATGAATCACAAGAAGATACATTATATAAATCCTAATTATAATTTATAACATCCCACAGACTCTTAATACTTAAATTGCTATAAATCACTAGAAATTCTATTTTCCTTACAGTTGCATTATTTCATATAATTATACAAATTATTTGCATCAATCTTGAACAGTTTGTTTTGTAACCACATCCTTTGTTTTGCAACCATATCCCTTAGATTACATGTGTCACTTCCTTTCAACATTATCAGATTACCGAATAAATCAATTCAGAGCTGGAACTTCTTAAAAAATGGAGCAATTTCAAACCTTCTTCTTCAGTCCCCCTACCCCTCGACTCTATTAAGGAGGAGGTACTTCTTTGTCCATTGTGAATGGACAAAACAACATCCTCCCTCCATTAAGGGCCTCTAATTTTTCTCTTTTTTTTAAATAAGACTCTTAGATATTCTTTACAAACATATAGTTTTCTCAAAAGCAAAATTCATCTATCACTTTGATAATAATTTAATAAAACTAATGAAACCTTCTTACTAAATTATGATTTTTTTTACATCCCAAAAACCTGCAACGATTTTTTTAATGACATTTACACTCTAAAGTAACCAGTCTTTTACATGTGAGAGAATCTAATACTCATTATCCCACAAATAAAAATTATAAGAATACACATTATATAAACCTTTATTATGATATGTGACATCACATAGACTCTTGATATCTAGATCATGGTAATTCTTTTCTCCTTACACTTATTAATCTTGAGAATCTTGTTTAACAACAATATCTTTCTGAGCACCCTTATCACTTCCTTTCTACATTTTCAGATTACTGAATAAATCAATTCAAAGTTGGAACTTATTAAGGAAAGGAAAATTTCAAACCTTCTTTTTTAGATCACCACAGTTCTTTATTCATTAACACCTATCCATTAACAACTCTTAAGAGGCGTGAATGGACAAAAATAACCCCCCATACTGAGGGAGGGGCTTCTTTGTCCATTTACACCTTTCAAGCAGTGTGAATGGACAAAACGATGAGAGGTGTGAATGGACAAAATAACCCTCTATTAATACGTGGGGCTGTAGGGGACTCTTCGAAGAGATGTAAACGGACAAAATAACCCCTTATTAATACATAAGGATTATGGGCAGATTCTAGGTCAGGGCTCTCTAGATTTTCTCTTTTCTTAAATAATACTAGTAGTCACTTCGCAAACAGGTAGCTTTCTCATAAGGAAAAATCATTTATCACTTTGCCAATAGTTTAATAAAACTAATGACAATACTTGACTGAACCATTCTTTTTTACATCACAAATAGTTGCAACAAATTTTTAACTACATTTACAATGTAAGGTATCCAGTCTTCCATATATAAAAGAATCTAACGCTCTTATCATCCTACAAACAACAATCACAAGAAGACACATTATATAAACCTTCAGTGTGATTTGTAACTTCCCATAGACTCTTATTACCTAGATCACTAGCAATTCTCTTCTCCTTACAGTTGTATTATTTCATATAATTATACAATTTGTTTGCATCAATATCAAAAAGTTTTTCACAATTGCATCCTTTTAAGCACATATGTCACTTTCTTTTGACATTTTTAAATTACCAAATAAATCATTTTAAAATTGAAACTTATTAAGGTATAGAGTAGTTTCAAATCTTCTTCTTTATCCCCCGACAATTCCCTCCTTTATTGAGGAGGAGGGGATTTTTTATAGAGGTATGAATGGAAAAAAATAACTTCCATTAGTACAAAGCTTCTTTATCCACTGACAAATAAATAATCCACCATTAATACATAAAGGCTTTAGAAAACTCACAACCATAGGTGGTGGCTCTATAATTTTCCTAAAGGTGTGAATGAAGAAACCCCCAAGAGTATAGAGCTTCTTTATCTATGCACAAACAAAATAATCCCCCATTAATACATGGGGGCTTTAAAGACTCACAGACAGTGGTTCTATAGTTTTCCTCTTTTTTAAAGTGATACTCTTAGTCATTCTTTATAAACAGATATATTTCTCATAAGCAAAATGCATATATCACTTTGTCGATAACTTAATAAAATTAAGGACAATACTTAATGAAATCGTGATTTTTTAACACCACAAACAACTGCAACAATTTTTGAATTATATTTACACTATAAAGTATCTATTTTTTAACATATGAGAAAATCTAATGTTTTCATTATCCTATAAAAAAGAATCATAAAGGACATATTATTTAAGACTTTATTGTGATTTATAACATTTTAAAAACTTTTAATACTTAGATCACTGCCAATTCTCTTCTCTTTACAGTTGCATTATTTCATATAATTAAGCAGATTGTTTGCATCAATCTCGAGAGATTTGTTCTACAATCATATCCTTATGAGTGCATGTGCTACTTTCTTTTGACATTTTTAGATTATCGAATAAATCAATTTGGAACTGAAACTTGTTAAAGAATGGAGTAATTTCAAATCTTCTTCTTCGACTCCTCATAGCCCCCTCCTCTATGGAGGAGGAGGGATTTTTTTGTCTATTTACACCTCTTAAGAGATATAAATAGATTAAAAAAAATTTCATATTGATAACCATTCACACCTCTAAAGAGGTGTTAATTGACAAAATAACCCCCCTCCCAAATTAATACATGAGAGCTGTAAGGGGTTCCCAAGAAAGGTTTGAATGGACAAATAAGCCTCTATTAATACATTGGGGCTATGGGAGACCCTTAAGTAAGGACTCTCTAGTTTTTCTCTTTTCTTCAATAATATTCTTAGTCATTCTTCACAAATAAATAGTATTCTCATAAGCAAAATCCATCTATCACTTTGCCAATAATTTAATAAAGCCAATGATAACATCTGACTAAATCACGATTCTTTTACATCACAAATAACTACAAAAATTTACATTTATACTCTAAATTATCAAGTCTTCAATGTGTGAAAGAACTAATCCTCCCATTATCCCATAAATAACAATCACAGGATGACACATTATATAAACCTTCACTGTGGTCTGTAACATCCCATAAACTCTTAATACCTAAATCATTGGTAATTCTTTTTTTCCTTATAGTTACATTATTTCATATAATTATGCAAATTATTTGCATCAATCTCAAGGAGTTTGTTTCATAATCACATCCTTTTAAGCTCATGTGTCACTTTCTTTCAACATTTTAAATTAATGAATAAATCAATTCGGAGTTGGAACTTGTTAAAATACGAAGCAATTTCAAACCTTCTTCTTCAGTTCTTGACATGCCCCTCTTTTATTGAGGGGGAGGAGTTTCTTTAACCCCTCATAAGTACGAGATTTCTTTATCCATTTACAAATAAAATAATCCCTTATTAATATATGGGGACTTTAGAGGACTCACAGACAGTGACTCTATAGTTTTCCTCTTTTTCCAAATGATACTCTTAGTCATTTTTTGCAAACAATTAGCTTTCTCAAAAGGAAAATTCATCTATCACTTTGCTAATAATTTAATAAAATTAACGACATCACTTGACTAAATCAAGACTTTTTTCCACCATAAACAACTGCAACAATTTTTAAATTACATTTACACTTTAAAGTATCTAGTTTTTAACATGTGAAAGAATCTAATGCTCTCATTATCCTATAAAAAAGAATCACAAGAAGACACGTTATTTAAGTCTTCATTATGATTGATAACATTCCATAGACTCTTAATACTTAGATCACTGGCAATTCTCTTCTCCGTACAATTGCATTGTTTCATATAATTATGCAAATTGTTTGCATCAATCTTGAGAAGTTTGTTTCGTAACCACATCCTTCTGAGTGCATCTGTCACTTCCTTTTGGCATTTTCATATTATGAAATAAATCAAATCAGAATTGGAACTTGTTAAGGAATGGAACAATTTCAAATCTTTTTCTTCAACCCCTCATAACCCCATCCTCTATTGAGGAGGAAAGTTTTTTTTAATCTATTTACACCTCTCAAGAGATGTGAATAAACAAAAATAATCTCAAATGTTAAGGATGAGGCTTCTTTGTCCATTCACACCTTTTAAGAGTGTGAATTAACAAAATAACCCCCTATTAACATATGGGAGCTATGGGGGGCTCCTAAGAGAGGTTTGAATGGACAAAGAAGCCTTTATTAATACATGGGGGCTGTAGGGGGCTCTCAGGCGGGAGCCCTACAATTTTTCCCTTTTTTCAAATGATACTTTTAGTCATTCTTCGCAAACAAATAAGGTTTTCAAATGCAAAATTTATCTATCACTTTGTTAATAACTTAATAAACCAATTACAATACTTGATTAAATCAAGATTTTTTTACATCATAAATAACTACAATTATTTTTTAATTATATTTACACTCTAAAGCATCCAGTCTTCAATACGTGAAAAAATCTAATGCTCTCATTATCCCACATATTATATAAACCTTCATTATGATCTGTAACATCCCATAGACTCTTAATGCTGAAATCACAGATAATTTTCTTTTTCTTGTAGTTGCATTATTTCATATAATTATACAAATTGTTTGCATCAATCTCAAGAAGTTTGTTTCACAACCATATCCTTTTAAGAACATATGTCCCTGCCTTTCAACATTTTCAGATTACCGAATAAATTAATTTAGAGTTGGAACTTATTAAGGTATGGAGCAATTTTAAACCTTCTTAAGCCCCCGACAACCTCCTTATTTATTAAGGGGGAGGGGTTTCCTTGTCCATTCACATCTCTTAAGAGGTGTGAATGGACAAAAATAACCCCCATTAAGTACGAGGCTTCTTTATCCATTGACAAATAAAATAACTCTCCCATTAATATATGGGAGCTTTGAGGGACTCACAGGCAGTACCTCTATAGTTTTCCTCTTTTCTTAATACTCTTAGTCATTTTTCACAGTCAAATAGCTGTTTGAGAAGAAAAAATATATCTATCACTTTATCAATAATTTAATAAAACCAATGATAGTATCTGACTAAATCAATATTTTTTTTACATCACATATAACTGTAATAATTTTTTAATGACATTTATACTGTAAAGTATCCAGTCTTTAACATGTAAAAGAATCTAATGCTCTTATTATCCCACGAATAACAATCACAAGACAGCACATTATATAAACTTTCATTGTGGTCTATAACATCCTATAAACTCTTAATCACTGGCAATTCTCTTTTCCTTATATTTGCATTATTTTATATAATTATGAAAATTGTTTACATCAATCTTAAGAAGTTTTTTTACACAACCATATCCTTCTGAGCACATATGTCACGTCCTTTTTACATTATCAGATTATCAAATAAATTAATTTAGAGTTGGAACTTATTAAGGAATGGAGCAATTTTAAACCTTCTTCTTCTTCTTCTTCATGTCTACCTTTAAAGGAAAATAAGAATATGTCCTGCACATACTTTGCTCCTAAATACCCTTTTTTCTGCTACTTTGGTTAAACGTTGAAGCCGTGATTCCATTTTAAAATCGTTGAAGATGTAATTTGACCCTCGTTGGCATAAGGCTTCTAAATTATCTAAATCCACCTATTATTTAAAAAAGAGTTGGTACTATCTTTGTAGGAGAAAACATGAAACTCCCTCAGTATGGCATGCTCAGAAACATAATTTTTTTATGTTACTTTTCAAAATGATTTGGAATATATCTTAATAACAGTAAGAGCGTAGATAGACTCAGAGGCAACCAAAGCAAAAATTTTAGTCCACAGATGGTTAAGGAGATTAGAAGCACTTCCAACCTATATAAGAAAATTTGTGTATTATAGATAAGAATATTTAATGTATATCTTATTGCATTTAACATTAGAAAGAAAACTCTTTCTCTCATAATTTTAGCTCCAATTGAACAATCATATTTAAATATAATATAAGTTATTTTTAATTTTTATTAATAAAATTTTTAAAACTTTTTTAATAATACAAAAAAAATTTAAATGAATAAAATCATAGAAAATTTGTATAATTAACTTAAAACTTAATTATCATATATTAAACATTCATTCATGATACAAAAATTGTTAGATACAGTTTTCATTTTATTCTCTTTGAAATTAATGTTACAAAAAGGGCTATTTCCTAAGCATGATCATCAATCAAGAATCATATAGTGTTGTACGATCACTCACCATCAACACAAAATCATCATAAAAACAAAGGTAAAGTTTGAATTTAGTATAAATGCAATTAACACAACAGGATAATTAAGAGATTAGGGAAATGATGTTTAAGTTAAGATATGAATAAAAGCAAGTGAAGTGGATGTAAATATTGGTCTCTACTCTATTCCATGTCTACCATTAAACTGCAAAACCCACTGCCGTACTATCTTATACATAGAGGGTTTTTATTATGATGCTTTGATTGAAAATAAGATGATACTTAGAGTATTCAATTTCTTTTTATTTGCCTTAAACTAGTCCAAAACCTATACTAATTAATTAGATCTAAATGTACAACTAAGTATTACACTAATTATAAATAAATAACATTCAAGTTTATTAGTTTAATAAGGAATTTATTTAATTCAAATTTTACTAATTATTTTTACTACTAAGGAATTATATTCATAAGTAATTAATTTAATTTACTAATTCCTATAATGATAATGAATCAATTAAAATTTAAGATTTACAATTCATACACTGACAAGGAATCAATCAAAAGTATATACATATATTTAACAGCTCTAAAATGCCAACCTACTCACTACTATATCTATTTCATAAAAGTATGACAGGATAACGTGTTAACTTGAATAATATTGACCATAGAAAACAAGTATTTATGGTTGCAAAGCATTTGAAACTTGACCTTCCTGATGATAAAGAGTCTTTATATTCAATTCTCTTAAAGATACTTTCAAACTTAAGAATAATCAAAATGTGGGACATAGGAATAGAAACCTGAACCCAACTCAAAGGAGAATCTATTTGAGTTATCTTTTTGATAGTTACTATAGAAAGAGTTATTAAAACAAGGGTAAACAGAGGAAGAGGGTTTATGTTGTTAATAGCTTTATAGTCGTTAGTTTATTTATACATAAGTTGTTAAATGATTGATCAATATTTATTGGATAGTTAGGAGTTATGTATTGATGGTTATGAGCTCATTTTGTATATAAACATATCGAATCGTATTGTACAGTTAATGGAACTATAATTATCTTCTTTAACTATTTTTTACATATATTTTGATAATTGGTTTGTTCAAGTATATATATATATATATATATATATGGAAAAAATTTATATGGCCGGTAGACCAGAGGCATCAATGGCCTTGAGACCTTGTAATAATAATAATAATTATTATTATTTTATTATATATATTTTAAATAATATATTTATTATTATAATAATGAAACTGGTCATGGCTGACTATGAGAGGCTGACCATGTAGTCAATCCCTATATATTATACCCATACTGTCCATAGCAAAAATACTGTTGCTTGATAAAAATTTTAACTACTCATAAGTCCCCTAGCAAAAATAACATTCAACATCATGAAGGAGCTACAAACAAAGAGTGAAGAAGAATATATATTACTGGATCTTTAAAACAATGTTGGGTTGGTGTCTTGAGGAGTTCATATTTAGCCTAAAAAATAGGGATAGGGATAAAGATAGGGTCAAGGACAGTATAAGCACTGATACTTGCATTTTCTCTTCCTTTTCCTTATCTTTTTTCCTTGGGAATTTTTAAAGGACAAGAGGAGAGTTAGAGAGTGGAAGGTTTGTGTAAACTTAGTGTATATATTTATGTAACATAGTCTGTGTGTTTTTGCATTGTTTGTAAATAAATTAGTTCTTATAATATGAAAAATAAATTCTTAAATGAATATTCATTTGATAGGGGTGTGCGGATGTATGTTATTATGTTGTTGGGTACTTAGATATGGCGTGTTCTGAATATTACATTGATTTATATATTGATAAAGCTTTCACCTATATAAAGCACTTACCTTAGTTACATATAACTTGAAAGGGATAGAGGAGGCAAGACTTCAAATGAATTTTATGCATCTAAATCTCAAATTAACTGAGCTTACAAATGGGTTTAGCCAGGAACTTCTAGTTTGCACTCCCTTTAGTAACTAAAGATAATCGTTTGTGCTACTTCTTAAGCATCATCAATTACATAACACCAGATCCTTGATGAAGTACATCACCATGATACTTTTATTGAAAATAAGATGACACTTAAATTATTCATTTTCTTTTTTATTGCCTTAACTAGTCTAAAGCATGTATCTAAACATAAATCCAAGTCTTATACTAACAATAAATAAATAACATGCAAGTTTATTAGTTTTACTCTACTAAGGAATCTATTCTAATTCCGTTTACTATTAAGAAATTGATTAAATTTACTAATTCCCATACTAATAAAGAATCAATTAAAAATTAAGATTTACAATTCATACACTAATAAGGAATCATTTAAAAGTATATACAAATATTTAACAACTTTTAAATACCAACTTGCTCATTACTATATATGTTTCATTAAATTATGGCAATAGAATGTGTTAACATGGATGATATTAATTATAGAAAATAAGTATTTATGGGTGTAGAGCATTTGAAACTTAACCATGGCAATGACAAATAGTCTTTACATTCAAATTTCTTAAAGATACTTCCAAGCTTAAGTATAATCAAAATATAGGACACAAGAATGGAAATCCAAACCCAACTTAAAGTAAAATCTATCTTAGTTATGTTTTTGGTACTTACTATAGAAAAAGTTACAAAAACAAGGCAAATAGAGGAAGATGGTTAATGTTGTTAATAGCTTTACATACGTTAGTCTATTTGTACATAAGTTATTAAATGATTGACCAATGTTTATTATTTAGTTAAGACTTATGTATCAATGATTATGAGCTCATTTTGAATATAAGCATATTGAACTGTATTTTATAATTAATGGAATGAAAATTATCTTCTTCGATTGTTTTTGACATACATTGTGAGAACTGGTTTGTTCATGTATATATATTATACCCATACTATCCCTATCAAAAACATTATTGCCTTAAGAAAATTCAACTACTCATAAGTCCCCTAGAAAAACATAACATTTGACAGTTTAGATGAGCTACAAACTAAGAGGGGAGAAGAATATATATTACCAGATGTCTATAACGATGTTGGGTTGGTGCTTTTGGAAGTTTGACTTCAACCTTAATATTAAGGATAGGGATAGGGATAGGGGCAGCATGAGCACTGATGCTTGTATTTTCTCCTCCTTTTCCTTTTCCTTTTCCTTCTCCCTTAGGCATTTTTATAAGATGAGAGGAGACCTAGAGAGAGAAAGGCTTGCGTGTTAAAAAAACTTGGTTTATATGTTTCTGTAATAGAGTCAGTGTGTTCCTACATTGTCTATATATAAATTAGTTTTTATGATATGAAAAATAAATTCTTAAATGAATATTCATTTGATAAGGGTATGTGTGTGCGTGCGTGCGTTTTGATTAGGTTGCAGGTGCTGTTGTACTGATGGTTGCTTAGATACAACAAGTTCTAAATATTACATTGATTTATACATTGATAAAGCTGTCACCTGCATGAAACACTTATCTTAGTTGCATATTACTTGAAAAGGATATAGGAGGCTAGGATTCAAATGAATTTTATGCATCAAAATCTCAATGTTAATGTTCAAATTATAAATTGGATGCCAAAAATGAATGATGAAAATCTTAAATTTTGAATTTACATTTCTTCAAGTTTATAATTCCTAAAAGTTATGGTTCTACAAGTTAGTTTGCATAAATAGAATATTCGTTTGGGATAAAAACACTTAACATAACAAGTTTTCACTCAAATATGATGACAATTCCTACTTTCTCACCATTAATTTTGCTTGGAAATAGGTCTAACTAGGAACTTCTAGTTTTTGAGAATTGCATTATTAAGTGGAAAAACTGTATGTTTTGTAATGCTTTACTTGTGTATGTAAAACAAAATAAGTAGTTATTATAAACATGAATGTTAAAATAATTTTTTTAAAAAATTCAATCTCTTTAGCAATTAAAAATAATCGCTTGTGCTACTTCTCAAGTGACATCAATTACATAACACTAAAATTTTGTTATAGCACTGAAAATATGTTTTTCCGCACATTATAAGTTAAACCAAGTAGTGTTTTAGTAAGATATTTTATTACATGTGAAAAGATGGGCAGCCATAAAATATTTTCCTTGCAAGGTATACGTTATTGGAGTGAAAATGAAAATTAAAGGAGAAAAACTTTTGTTGATGATTAAAACTTTAAAGACATCCATTTAAAAGCCAAAAGGCCTGTTTTCAAAACTATGGCCTTTTCTACCTCTCCTCAAAATTTATTGTTTTTCTTTTTGTTATTACTTATCACTATATATATATTATTTTTCTTGCTTCAAATATCATTATTTCATTTTATAAAACTAATTTATTATTTTAAATTTAATATTGATGTAGAATCTAGCTATTTACTTATCATTTATTTTTATATATTTTACTAAATTTGTATTTTTATATTTTTATAATGATATTAAAATTGTAAATATTACTTATAAAACATATTTTAATTATGAATTTTTATTTTGTAATCAATAATTTTAAGTATTGAATAGATTATAGATGCAGGTAAAAAGTAGTCCCAATTTGTAAAATTGTCTTGGTTCAAAAATTTTATGTAAATGAAGGTGTACATATACATAATATAATTTAAATTCAAATGTAAACTCAATCAAACTAAGTTCATTAGATTAACTATTGAATTGAAGTATTATTAAGCTAATTTGTCATACCTATTTCTATATTCAATACTTCCCGTTAACATTCTAAATAAATCATAATGCATTCTTGATTATTCCCGTAATTATCTTTTTTTAATTATTAATTAAACAGAGAACGGGACCTTCATTGACTATGATGCCATGAATGCTATGTCCGTCCAAGGACCAATGTTAAGAAAACGTGAAGTCTAGGTTAGAGACCTATGACTGTAGTAAGATCTATTTATGGTAATAAAATGGAAATTTACATAAGGTGGTAAGGCAATATCAAATGCAAGAACACGAAGCTTCTCCATTTAAAGCTCCTGTCTTTTAATCATATAATATTATATTAACATATATATATATATTTATGTTGTGTTTGCGTCTCTGAATCTATTAAGAAAAGTTTATTAAATGTACGTTTACATAAAAATTCAAAAAATATAATATTTTTAAGGTATAAAATATTTTTATCATATTAAAAACCATTTAAATAAGACTCTAAAAATAACAAAACTTCAAATTTTCATAAAAGTTCAATTGCAAAATTGATAATACAACACAAATCAATTAAAAATTTATCATATTAGTAAATGTAAATAAAATTTTATAGAAAATTAAAATTTTGTCACGTCAAAACTCTATTTTTAATATTCTATAATTTTTTTTTCAAATGCTAGAAAATACTATCTTTTTTAAGAATTTTCATGTAAACGTAAATTTTTAACTTCTAAAGCTTTACTGTTTGTAGTTTTAGCTAGCTGTTTAAGTGAGGTTTTTAAATTAAAATTTCATTTTCTTATTTGTATGTTTTGTTTAGAAATAAGCTAAAGTTCAGATTGATTTGTCGATTTATTCCAACATTAATAAAAGACTACAGCTTGAGCTCTTACGAAATATGTAAAATTAAATTAGTTTACTATTAAAGCAAACTAGTTCAATTAAAATTTTATAAATTAAGAGATCGTGATATATTAAAATAATGACTGATTTTTGACTCGACAAAATCACTATAGAAAAAATTAATTATTTATTTATACTTTACATTACGGGGCGAATCTGAACTGTTGTCTGCATTATTTAGGAGATGTTTAGTTGGGTTGTAGATTGAAGTTTTGTATTGTGATTGTTATATTTTTGTATTGATAATTTTATTTTCTTTATCGATTTCTGTACTATATTAGTGTGTTTTCTTTATCCATTTATGTGTTTAGAAAAACAGGAAACCAAAATAAAAAACGAAAGTCAAAGTAAACAAGCCCTTAAGCATTGGACGGAGAGCTTCGAATGCCGTTTCCTACGGTCTAGAAATGGAATAGTAATTTTCTTTTTTTTATTACAATTAAATACTGGTCAATATCGATAGTTTTGAGACCAGAGCACGTTATACTAATTTCTTATTAAAGATTAAGATTTTTTTTTATGAAAAGGGATTTTTTATTTTTCATAAATAATTTTGTATATTTTTAATAATAATAAATATTTTTACTTAATTTTTGATATATAAATTAATTTTATGGTTATTTATTAGGATAATAATTTTATTTTTATTTTTAATCTTTAATTAATATAAATTTAGTAATACATTAAATATTTCATTAATTCACATTTATATTTGTAATTTTTTTAATATACTATTAAATGATCTTAAATATTCTATCAACTCATATTTATATTTATAATCTTTTTAATATACTATTAAATGATCTATAATATTTCATTAATTTATTTTTTATTTTTTATTTTTTAAAATAAAATGAGTATAAAGAATCTAAAAATTATTTTAGTTACAAATAACTTATTAATTATCTTAGACTAATTAATAAATTTATTATTATATTAAATTTATATTATTATTAGTCTTTTAGAAATCTAAGTTAAAAATTATACAATATAATTTATTTAGAGACTATTTATAAATTTTCTAAAATTAAA
>JAOXYD010237469.1:0-17399 GCA_028565735.1 Pinacopodium congolense | reverse complement strand
GAGAAGATGAATTAAGTGAGGAAGTTGAGAAGGAAGAGTTGGAGCTACCATTGGAGCCAAAAGCTCCACCCACACCACCCTCCATGATTATGCCACCCACTTTAGAGCTTAAACCCTTACCCTCCCACTTGAGATATACCTTTCTAGGTAAGGACTCCACTTTACCCATCATCATTTCCAACCAATTAGATTGTGTGCAAGAGGGCAAGGTGGTAGAGACCATTAAGAAGTGGATGAGAGCCATGGGATGGCAAATCTCTGATATTAGGGGGACCAGTCCCAATGTTGTGATGCATAGGATTAACCTGGAGGAAGGATGTAAGATAGTGAGGGAGGTTATTGAAAGGCTACCACCCCCTACCAACATCAAGGGCATCCTAGCTTTTCTTGGTCATGCAGGGTTCTATAGACGGTTTATTAAGGATTTTTCTTCCATTTCTAGAACCTTGACTCATTTATTGGTTAAAGATGTGTCTTTTGTATTTAATGATGATTATTTTGATGCTTTTAACAGGTTAACGAAGGTACTTATAACGCACCCATTTTGGTATCACCGGATTGGTCGATCCCTTTCGAGATTATGTGTGATGCAAGCGACCATGTCATTGGGTGTGTGCTTAGACAACGTAAGGAAAAGAGACTACACGCCATTTACTATGCAAGCAAGACCTTGACGGTAGCACAACTGAATTACACCACAACAGAAAAGGAGTTGCTTGCTATAGTATTTGCATGTGAGAAATTTTATTTTTATCTTTTGGGCTCACATGTTATTATTTTTACAGATCATGCTGCATTGAGATATCTTTTTGCTAAGAAAGATACAAAGGCTAGGCTCATCCGGTGGGTACTTTTGCTCCAAGAATTTGACCTTTAGATTAAAGATAAGAAGGGAGCAGAAAATCTTGTAGCGGATCACCTCTCGAGACTTGAAGGAGGACACCAAACAAGAGAAGAGGAGGACATCAATGAGCACTTTCCTGATGAAGCATTGATAATGGTAGATAACCCTTTTCTACCTTGGTTTGCCGATATTGCTAACTACCTATGAGATGGTATTCTTCCTTACGATCTCTCTTACCAACAAAGGAAGCGTTTCATATCCCACTGTTCTCGTTATATTTGAGATGAGCCTGTATTATATAAAATATGTGATGACAGTTTGATCTGCATGTGTGTTTCTAATGATGAAATGCTTGAAGTTTTGACCCATTGCCATAGTTCAGCATATGCAGGACATTATGGAGCGAATAAGACGGCTGCCTATGTTTTGGAATGTGGATTCTTTTGGCCAACCTTTATTAAAGATGCTCGAGATTTTGTGCTGAAGTGTGACAAGTGTCAAAGAGTAGGCAACATTTGGAAGAAGGATGAAATGCCACTTTCTAATATCATGGAGGTGGAGATATCTGATGTTTGGGGATTAGATTTCATGGGACCATTCCCTTCTTCTTTAGGTAATTCTTATATATTGGTTGGATTTGGTTATGTTTCCAAGTGGGTTGAAGCAATAATGATCCCAACCAATGATGGTAAGATAGTGCAAAGGTTCATCAAAAAGATTTTCACTAGATTTGGAGTGCCTTGAGCGATCATAAGTGATGGAGGGAGTCATTTTTGCAACAAACCTTTTGAAACTTTGTTAAAAAGGTACAATGTGCATCACTGAGTGCCGACTCCTTACCACCTTAAAATTAGTGGCCAAGTGGAAGTGGTAAATAGAGAGTTGAAAAAGATTTTGGAGACGGTAGTGAGCATTTCTAGAAAGGATTGGGCTTTGAAGCCATATGACACCTTATGGGCTTACAGGATAGCTTTCAAAATACCCATAGGTACCACACCATATCGATTTGTGTATGACAAAGCTTGCCATTTACCATTGGATTTAGAGCATCTTGCTTATTGGACACTAAGGAAGTTGAACATGGACTGGAAGTAAGCAGGTGAGAAGAGATTATTACAGCTTAAGGAATTGGAAGAGTTGAGATTTGATGCTTATGAGAATGCCAAGCTGTACAAGGAAAGGACAAAGAAGTGGCATGATGCTCACATCAAGAACAAAGAGTTCAAGAGTGGGGACTTGGTGCTTTTATTCAATTCACGACTTCGGTTATTTCCCAGAAAGCTCAAGTCAAGGTGGAGTGGACTTTTCAAGGTCATCCAAGTATTTAGCCATGGAGCCTTGGAATTAGAAAACACCAAAGGTGAAGCTTTTAAAGTAAATGGTAATAGGTGTAAACTCTACTTTGGAGGAACACTTTCACAAGAAAGGGAAGTAGTTTCTCACCTCTCTTTAAGCCCTACTTAATTTTTTTGAACTTTGGTCAAGCTCATGACCCTAAATGAAGCATATTTTTTATTTATTTTTTCATAGTTTAGTGATAATTCTCTTTTCTTTTGGTTTTTGGTTTGTTTGTTTGAGGTTAAGTTGGAGTTTTGGGAAGAATTTGTTGTTTGGGAGTGTAGTTAGAAGTTTGAACCAAGATGGTGGTGTTTGGACACTTCATTTGGCACTGTAGAGGGTGACAGAAAATTTTCCTCTGTCACGAGGAAGAAATTCGATCACGATTGTGACTCGTGACATAAACTTATAGGTCACGATCGTGACATGGGTTGGTGAGAATGTGGAGGAATGGCGAGCAAGGAAGGAAGACGATGGAGGGTGGTCGGAACAATTTTTGCAGGCGGAGCACTTCACCCAGATAAGGTCGCTGCCAGTGTCAGCGACTAAGAGTAGTGTTTGGGGTGGTGAGCCCAGGCGAAGAGAGACCAAATACTGACCGGAGCCGAAGAATGCGCCGGAGATGACGGGAGATTTGATGGAGTTTCGGTAGTGGTGGTGGTGATGCAGGCGGTAATGGTCGGAGGAGAGGAGTTGGAGTGGGGTAGGGAATGGTGTTCTGTGGAGCAATGGGAGTTTGAGGTAATCTTGTGTAGAGTTGGAGAGATCTGTTAATGTGAGAGAGAGTAGAATGATGAAAAGAAAGAATGGCACCATTGTTGAGTTAGAGAGAGAAATTGTGACGGGTAAACACGGAGGATTTGTGCATATGTTTGCGTTTATGTCTAGGGGAAGACAAACTGAGGCAAGTAGTGGACAAGTGAACTAAAGACTGTAATAACTACGACATGAAAGTGGCGGCTGGGGGAGTTCTTATATATATATATATATATATATATAATACACACGCATACAATTTTAATAAGCCGCATATTTCATGGGCTGTGTTTTGGCTCTCTCTTTTTTTTTTTTATAAAAAAATTGTTCCAATGGATTTGGATATGTTTTGATCAGTTAGTATTAGTAGAACAAAGTAAAGTAAAGGTTGAGGATGCCCGTTGTATTTCACCTGGACTCTTGGATTTAAATACTCAGAAGAGTGAAGTAGAGCACCGAAATTTAATTAAATAAAAGAGAATCTTTCCCGAGCAATGAGATAAAAAGAGAGGCTCCGCTGAGATGTGGTAGTTCGTTTGCGTATATCCTAGTCTACGTGCCTTATTGTACTTAAGGTTTGACAACTTTTCTCGGCCTAAAGGTTTATGAATTTTCAATTGGTAACTTTAAAAAATGTATCATATTTATCATTTTTTGCTATTAATGGTCTTTGTTATTATTTAGAGTATTATGGTTTTTTAAAATTTTCTTATATTTCTTTATACACCTTATATTTAATTATAATTATGCGAACCTAAAGTGTCATTATGGTATATAACAATTTAAGCAGCATGAGATCTTTATATATGAAATAATCCTCTTAAAACTATGAGTAATGTTTGCAGTTGTGAATTATCAGCGTAATCATTTTTTACATTTGTTAGTCATGAGTAGGTCTATTTTTTTTTAGCATCTTTTTTTTTTTTCTTTATCAAAGATCATGCATAGAATTAACTTCTACTTTCAAAAATTATTCAAAATAATAGTCATTTGTCGAGGATATTCTTATGTTCTAAATTTATGAATTGCCAAGTCAATATTTTCACCTTAATTAATATTAAGACGCTCTCTTAGTGATATTTACCTTAAGTTTTGTCTTTTTGGGAAATTTCAAGTATGATCTCCTTAGGCCATGTTTGGATTCACTGCTTGATGTTGTTTTCGGTTTTGGTTGTTATGGGCACATAATCCAAGAGCTTGAAAACATATTTGGTTTCAATGTTCTTTTTTCATTGTCATGGCCACAGAAACCAAGTTGTGAAACAAGGTTTGGTTGAAATGGTTTTGTTGTCTTGTGTTAACACAATACAACAACAATCTCTTTAAAATAGAACATCGAAACTGGTTGGTTCTGCTCTACCCCATCGAACCCTTCCCTATCCTTGTTGCCACAGCTCCCAACTACCCCAGCCAAATGTCCTTGCATTGCTGCCTCGTCCATCAGCCATTGTCAATAGCCGTCATCTCCCACTAGATTTGATCAAGCAACAGCTCACCGTCAACTGAAGACGACAACACCTCTTCAACTCCGCCAGCACTAAGGAGAAGGGCATACATGAAGTTATCTTCATAGGTAACGTTTTCATACCGAATTAATAGGTTAATTGTGATATTTTATTAGATCTCGTCAGTTAAGGGGATGAATTTTTTTTTTCAATTGGCTGGAAAGATCAGTAAATCGGGGATTTTGTTAATGGATTGTGCAAATAGGTTAATTGATTTCATTATTGATAGTTGTTTACCATCATCTTCCTTCAGATCTGACCAATGGTCAACTCACCATCGACTGTAGAAGAAATTGACGCACCTCTACTTATAATGCTTGCACCAACGACAAACAGTAAATGCAAGCAGACTTAACACAGGTAAAGTCTTGTTTCTGAATTCATGAGTTCAAGGTTGAGGTGTTGGAGATCTCATCAGCTCAGGGCAGAAAGAAATGTTATTTGTTTTGCTAGAAGGGGTAGTAGATGGGGGATATTGGTAATAGGTTTTACAAATAGGTGCGGTGATGTTGGTATTTGTTTATAGGTTAAACAAGAAGGTCAAATGCAACATGCACCTTACCTGTTGAACGCCTTGTTTGTTGTGATTTAGTTGCATTACCTTCAATAGGAAGAGAAGTCAGTGTATGATAATTTGTCATGTATGTTTATGGATTTCTGTTGTTGAATATTAGAATAGTTTGGAAATGATGTTGCCATTGTTTTATTGGTTTGCAATGTGTTGCCATTTCCAATACTGGTTTTACAACTACTTCTGGAAGTGTGAGTTGCTGGAACTTTTCATAAATGCGTGGATGCTAATTATCATCTTTGCAAAACCGGACGCCTTGATGTTGACAAAACTTGTTTTCCAACAAGATTTATTGTGTACATTGAAAGTTAAGACCCAGGAAAGCATGAGCGCTCATTAGTTCCATTTAATTTACCACTTTTCTTGTTGTCATACCACTAGCTTGTATTTTACTCTGTCTGGTGCTAATATCGAACCACTAGCATATGTAAATTTTAGTAGTCAATCACTGTCATATGTAACCAGGCATATCATGTATTAGTCCTTAGATGGTGTTGTTTGCAATATTTTCTGAATATATGACATGGCTGGCATATATATGACATGAATGTGGTGCATTATGCTATTATTAACCCCTTGGGTGGTTGAGAAGAATGTAGTTCATATTCAGTGCCAATGGACAATGTGTTTTCAGGAAAATGTATATTTCATAAATGAATGTTTTCGGTTAAGCCATTTGTAAGCTAGGTTTTGTTAATTGATTGCACATATTTGGTATAGATGGAAGAGTATAGCAATATCAATAACTCTAATGAGTGCGTTGAGATCAGTGAGAACGATGGGGTATAGACCAATCAAATAGAGTTATATTTGATCGCTTTGATGGTGGAGGAAGTGAAAAAGGGTAACAGGACCACTACCACATTTTTGAAAACTAGTTGGAGAAACATCAAGAATGGGTTGAAAATGAAATTTGGTAAGGATTATACAAAATACAGTTGAAGAATAAGTAAAATGGGATGAGGGCACGTATGAAGAATTTTAAGAATTTAATCAATGAAACAAGTATTGGATACAACGTCATCCGGGGGAAGTGATAGCTGAGGAAGAATGTTGGGACAACATGTTGAAGGTATGACATTTGTCCTTATGTCTATGTCCTGCAGTAAAGTTAACAATGAAAAGTTACCAGACAATAGGAAGATGGGGTTCATTGTAAATTTGAAGTTATAGCTGTTGAGTGTAAGATTGAGTGGTCATCTTGTGCACTAATTGTTCCTGTGTACTTTGTTGACAATGTGACCCGTTTGTGGGTGTTATTTTCATTGCATACATTTGTTTTCCATTACTTCATGCATCTGTGGGATGTTAGATATCTGAATAATTATGACTTCTATTATTGTTGTTTATGTTTGTTTGTGTGAAAATGGTGGTTATCATGTTTAGATGCTATAATGCATATCATTGCGATGACATATTGGTATGTAAGTTTGATTTGGGATGCATCATAAATGTAACAAGAATGAAGTTGTGATGAATGAATGTTTGTTATTATGCACCTTTGGTTACAACTTGATTAATGAGTTAATCATATATCATTGTAGATCAATGAGTTAGGATTCAGATTCACCTATTGAATTAGACGATGACATTAACGTGACAACAGCGCTAACCATTTCGCATGCGAATGTGTTGCATTTAGGAAAACAACCGTGTCGCACGTCCGCACTCACTGGACATGATTGGGTGTTGGAACTTATCAACGGTAATCCAAATCGCATCTACGAAAATTTAAGAATGTCCGTTACGAAATTCTTAAATTTTTGTGATGAGTTAATATATTTGGCCGACTTGAAACCAATAAGGAGTGTGGTAGTACAAGAATAAGTGACAATGTTCTTGATGACTATTAGTCATAGTCATAAGACACAAATGAATGCAGAGCGTTTCCAACATTCAACAGTGACCATATCATAACATTTTCGACATGTGTTAAAAGCAGTGGTCAAATTAGCCAAAAAATATGTTGTTCCACCGAATTTTAACCGAATACCGGAACATATTAGTGGTAATGTCAAATATTATCCGTACTTCCAAGTAAACTCCTAACCAACATATTTGTGAAACCATTGTGTGAGAACATCTACTTTATAACCAATTGGGACGTTAACAGATTTGTAAGATTGCGTTGGAGCCATCGGTGGGACACATATATATGCATATATTCCACCGGATTAATAGATACCCTATAGCGGC
This sequence comes from Pinacopodium congolense, assembly GCA_028565735.1. Taxonomy (NCBI): domain Eukaryota; kingdom Viridiplantae; phylum Streptophyta; class Magnoliopsida; order Malpighiales; family Erythroxylaceae; genus Pinacopodium; species Pinacopodium congolense. The sequence goes on along the minus strand of JAOXYD010237469.1, from coordinate 10,189 downwards.
AAAAAGGTTATGGCGACACACAATGTCATGTGTAGTTGTTCATTTGACATGCGTTTTACTTATGTGTTAGCAGGGTGGGAAGATACTGCTAATGACGCTTGAATCCCTTCAGAAACTGTCACGAATCCAAGTTGGAGATTTCCAACGCCCTCAGCAGGTATTGCATATGTTAAATACCTTATGAGTTGTTTATGAATAAAATTAATGTTTCAGCATTCACATGATGTCATTTATTTGTTGTTTAGGGAAGTACTATTTGGTCGACTCAGGTTATACAAACTTGCTTGGGTTCCTATCCCCATATCGAGGTAAACGATATCATTTGTAGGATTATCAAGGACGGGGTAGACCATCCAGTCCACAGGAATTATTTAATTATAGACATTCCTCATTAAGAAATACAATTGAAAGATGTTTTGGCATTTTGAAGATAAGATTTCTCATACTGTCCAACATGCCTCGATAAGAGGAAGCAAAAATTTGTTGTCATGGCGTGTTGTGTGTTATTCATAACTTTATACGCTCCCATGCACAAGCTGATGATTTATTTGATAATTCGACCGAAACTCTTATTCCCTACGATACAAATGAAAATAATGCCACAAGTTCCCAAGTTGAGTTTAATTTAACTCCCACGTAACAACGGGCTGCGTCTCGTTTCCTAGATGCCATTGCTACTGAAATGTGGACTGCTTATCTTCAAAGCCAGTCTTATTGATCGTTGTGTTATTTATGTATCTTCATGTATCGTTTGTGCCATGGCACTATGTAACGTGTTATTTATGTATTTCATCTTTTCACTGACATGATTGCATCTTATCTTTACACTTATATAATGTTCTGTTATGTCATCTGTATTATTATTAATCAATGCACTTCTTGCAAACGCGTTACATATGATGTCCTGTCCGACGTAACATAAACATATGAATTATACGGACTTTATATCGGTTGCTATAATATCTGTATGCGATGGACTTACCATCACAATAACAATAGAAAACAAAAACAAAAATCCAAAACTAATAACAATATCAAAAAATAGCAACCAGGGCTACAAACCAAAAACAGCAACCAAAAATCACATCCAACAACCACAACAAAAAATCACAAACTGAAGCTGAACTAAACATGTCCTTAATCTTCCTTCGATCCTTTTTTTTAGTCTTATAACAGAATTTATCCATGTAGAAATTGTAAATTATCTTAATTGGTTCTTAGTATTATGACCTTGTGAAAGATGTAAAAACACTTGGTACAATTTGTTTAGGATAAATTTAATTTTTTATCATTTGAATAAATATCATAATTTCAAATATATAGAGCATTTAAAAGAAATTTTAAATTTCTATATCAATCCTTTATGGGATATACATAATGTCGCCTTTTTAATAGGGTAAATTATTAAAAAATATTCAAAATTTTAGTAAATTTTATAATACTATTTAAAACTCTAAAAAATAGTAATTTTAAAACTTAAAAAAGTAGTAATAAAATGCTCAAATTTTTAATTTGTTGTAAAATAACATATGGTTAATCATTTCGGTGATAATGTTAATATGATGAATATTTCAACATAGGCCTTTGACATGTGTACAACATGAGGATGCCACATAATTTAGACAAATTAAAAAAAAGTTTAATCAATTTTACAATATTAGCTAAACCTTTAGAAAGTGACAATAAAATACTCAATTTGTCAATTTTTTGCAAAAATAACCATTGCTAAGGATTGAGGGGTTAAAAGCCACATTTTTTTTCCGTTCACCATTATGCTCTTTATCTATCATAAATTGAGGATTGGATTTCGATGCTCAAACTATTTATTACTCATGGTAAAGATTTACATAACTGAAATCCACTGGAATTATTATATTCTTCGAGTTTATCTCGCTAACTTACTATATTCCCCTCATCTAGCTTAGAGTTGTGCACCATAAAGTTATGATACCGTTATGCACATCCATATAACAAGAAATGCTATGTGATATCTGCAGACTATTATAAACAGATGCAATATGTAGAGGTTAGTGTGGTAGTTAGTAGTCATTAGTTTAGCTATATAAAAACCGCTAGCTGATTGGCCAATATGTATAGCTTAATGGTGGGTTGTACATCGATAGTTATAATCCATTTGGTATATAAATATACAGTGTTGTATTTTCCGACAGTTGAATGAGATTTTCTCTCTTCAAGTGTTTAACAGACTTTGGTAAATAAATACTGGGTTGTTTGACATATGTTATATCTTCACTAGAATTATTTTGCTGCCACATACTAAACTATAGAACTTTCACAAAAAGTTTCGGTCCAATGATCGGATTTTGGACAAAATCTCTGACTTTATCAAACCATTTAACAGAATTATTTAATTAATATTTTAGATTAAACATGTTTAAAAATATTTTTAAATAAAAATTGATAAAAATTAAAAACTTAAAAAAATTATGTGACATTCGGGTGTTTCATATGTGTCAAAAGCCCATGTTATCATATTTATTATGTCAACATCCATCAACAATAAATTATTTTTGTTATAAATTGAAAATTTAAACATTTTATTTTTATTTTTGGAAGTTTTGATTAATATTATACAATTGACTAAAATTTTGATTTTTTTGTAACTTGCTCAAATTATGTGACATCTTTATATTGCACACGTGTCAAAACCATATGTTGACATATTTATCACGTTGACATCATTAATGAATTATTAATAACAACTTATTTTTACAATAAATTGAAAATTTGAGTATTTTATTACTATTTTTTTTGAAATTCTGATTAGTATTATAAAATTGACTAAAGTTTTAAATTTGTTTTTTTGTAATTTACCCTCTTATTAATTAAACTCATAAGCTAAGAATTTCAAATTATATTATGATCTAATTTAAAAAATTATTTTATTTTAAATTGAAGAGATCAAAAGCGTTTTATTTTAATAAGCCGTCTTTAGTCCTTATACTTCACAAGAGAGAAAAAAAAAAGTTGCCTAAACTTTATGTTTTATGAAAAACAACTTTAATTTAATTTAAAAATAATGAATGGTCAAAATCAACGAGTGATGCAACGCTTACCTGTCCTATTGTGTAAGAGAAGGTTAAAAACGTCAAAATAAACAAATTCCCGTGAACAAACAATGGAACTCCTTTGTAATTGTTGTCCCATATATGACTTTGTCCATAATTATGACTTTATTGTAATCTATCTTTTCAAATTAGAAAAAAACAAAATAACAAAGAAGACTTTATTGTGATCTATTACACATCAAATGTACATAGCCAAACTACCAAAAAAAAAAAAAAAAAATACAAGACGTGTACGTCTTCCACCTCCGTAACAAATGCTACAAGTAAATTGGAAACTCGTTCAGTAATGATCCTCAGGCTACCCAGCTACAATCTAGAGCAATTCTAGAGTAAAAAATATATATATAAAAAAAGGCTCCCATGACAATTTATTAAAATGACATTACAAAGCAACGAGCTCCACCTCATGGATTTTTAAGATTTGGACATAGCAATAAGTTGATACTTATCAAGAAAGAAGTGCAATAAAAAAAAAGGACTATATTATCCATCTAAGAGAAGGTAAAATAGTTAAAATAAACCCTAATATTTTAGAAATATTTTTAAAAAAATCATAACATATAAAAACTATTAAAAAATAATTTTAAATTAATTAAATATTTAAGAGCCTTACACGGCCTGTATGAAGTTAAAAAAAAATTAAGTTAAAAATTGTAAAGAGAAACTCCCAAAACTTGGAAAGTCGGGCTATGAGGATAATTGTATGCCTGATAAGGCTTTAGAAAGTTGCAAAACCATGGAGCTTGAGGGTCTTATTCCAGACGAGATTACCATAGCCATCGTGCTGCATGCCCAAGTTTAGGAGATGTTTAATTGAGTTGTAAGTTATAATTTTTTGTTGTGGTTGTTATATTTTTGTATTAGTAATTATATTTTTTTATCAATTTTTGTACTGTATTAATATATATTTTTTATCAATTTATATGTTTAAAAAAACAGGAAATTAAAACTAAAAATTAGGACACGTTTAGTATCACTTATTGTTTCTGTTTTAAGTTTTTATTTTTGTATATATATATTAATTTTTGTAATATTTTTATTGATTTCAGTATTATTTTTTAGATTTTTATATTATATTAATATGCTGTTTTTTTTTTAATTTTTATATATTTTTAAAATTTTTATATTTTAAAAAATAAAAAACAAAAATAAAAAACTGCCAAAATACCAAACAAGCCTGAAAGTAAACAAGGTCTCAAGGAAATTAGACACTGGCGTGAAACTTCATGAGCTTGCTAAGAGAATAGACTCATAGCTTATACGATTGATGCTAACTCTCTCATAGATATGTATTCAAAGTGCAAGTGCACGGACACGGCACCAGAAGTCTACCATCGCCGTCCTGACAAGAACGTGACATCCTGATGACTGGACTTCGATTCAACAAGAAGAACCCCGAGGCTTTGATGTGCTTTCAACAAATGAGACAGCACTTAACACCAAAAGAGTAAAGCAAATCTTGGCGAATGCTATACAGACAAATTTGGATCTCATGCAATTCTGGGATGCATACGTGAGAAGCCATCTTCCTACTGTGTTGGTCATCATTCATACTCAAGTCATGTGCTAAGATAAGATGGAAGGGATGATATTAAGCAGAGCAGATGCTTGGAACCATGATAGTATAATCGCAGGATGTAATAAATTTAGACCGGGATAGTACCACCCGTGATGGACTGCTGGCTAGGTAGAAAGAAACTCTGGTAGCTCACATCCTTCTTCAGGCACTGGGATTCAAGAACTGTGTGATTTTGTTCACATATGTTGTAAATAATTTTCTTGTAAGCTGAATGATAGATTTGTCTAGAAAAAGTGTATGTGCGACTTAAAAAAAGAGTAATTTGTGAAAATTGTACGTAATATCTATTCCCACTTTTTTTTCTCATATGCTGTAGAGTTTAAAAGAGATTACTTGTTGACGAATGTGAATCATTTGTATGCTAGAAATTCTCTTGTCAACTTGGTGGTTCTTACTAGTCTGAGGAAGAATTTTCACAAATTTCTATGTTTTTAGTTTCTCTTGCACGGATGTTCTATTCAATCCGTGAATTACTCCATTTCCACAACTAGTCATCATATTTCTTTTTCTTTTTTGAGGAAAGTAGTTTTTGTCCTGTGAAACATGGAGGTGAGGGAGAGAAATGAAATTATTTGTAAAACAAGCTATTAGTCAACCTGTCACACATATCAATTGCTTTCAATACATAAGCATGTACTAATTCCGAGATTTCACTCTATCATTCAGATTGTGCTGTCATTGTTGCCGCTCTAGAAGAATTGAAAAATGACAAATGAGGTTCTATGACTCTTGGACCTTGAAGGTCCTCTTCCCTTTATGTTCTGTATTCTCTCCTTCCTGCCAAAAGTCTTACTACTTCCAACCTCTTTATTCCTAAGTTTGTTAAGATTCTTGTGCCATATCTTTGATCTACGAGTCAATCAGTTGATTTTATATTTGCAACGTAATTAAGTAAAAACATTTTTTATTTTATATGCAGTTATTTAATTATATGAGATATAAAATAATAAATAAAATAACTATATTTTACAAATAAAATTATAATATAATCTTAATTATAAGATTTTTATTGTATTTAGATATTATCTATGAATTTTACTTAATCATTATTTACTAAGATTGGACATGGAAGAAATGAAAAGGTTAGCACTCATTATTTTTTTTTCTTCATGAATGAGGTATCCAATTTTATAAATTAAAGTATAGAGATACTTAAACAAATGTATAAATATTTATTAGAGAATAAATTCACTGATTTGATTCAATATGATAATTTCTTATAGAATATTATTTGAGATTCTATAGAAATGGTCATTTTTGTGATTGTATAAATAATCATTTGACTTGAGATCTTCATAGTATCTCATAACTAGATTATTACATTTTAGTACTACTTATAGCTTGTCATAGTTCCAAGTAGTTTACTTGAACTATATAGAGAAAGTTAAGTGATTATTATAAGATTTATGATTTTAAAGTAGTGATAGGTTTGGAATTTATTATCTTTTCATATCAATTTTATGTCAAATTAATGTTTAATTCTCTAACTTGATGTTACAGTGTCTAAATATCATTTACATTCATGTATATGTAGATTGAAAGCTAAAACATCAAGAAAATATGAAAAAAGATAAGAAAAAGTTGAAAATCAAGAGTAAAATGGTGCCCTATTTAGCCCACCGTTTTACTCATCACTCCGCCGTTTACCTCTGAAACTAGTGACTAAAATGGTGGTGTTCCTGAGGCGTCGTTAAACTCCAATCAAGTGCCGTTTTGGTAGTTATCACGCGTTTTTTCAGCTCTTACTCTAACTTGTGTTGCAACTTGTCTAACTTGTGTCCACTTGCTCCTAACATGTAAATGAAGGTCTAATAATCAAATTTACAACAACTAACATCGAAATTTAGAGAGATTTCAAATCAAATCTCTTAGTTTTCTCTTTTCTCTTTTTAGGTTAGGTTTCTTTTCTTTTTCTTTTTCTAGATCTTGTATATCGTAATTTTAGGTTTGTGTAAGGATTCCAAAAGGTTTATACACCTGATTTGAGGTTGTCTATCATTTTAGAGGATTATTTGGTGTTGTATAAACCTTTAATCTCTTGTATTTCACTTCTTTATTCACATATATAGCAAGAACTTGTTCTAATTATATGAAATCTGAATTTCTTGTTTTTATATGATGTTTTGAGAAGCTTTGGACAGGTTATAGGATATCTTAAGTGAGTATTTATCTTAAGTTTTGATGATAATCTTTGTTTATATGAGGCTTTAATGCTTATTTTGAGTTAGAAACTTAGAATGTGATTAAAGATGGTTTAGGGTCCGACAATCTCTACTTAAATCATTAGAAAAATCTATAAACAACATGGTTTAATCTTTGGATATGAGAAATCCACCTTGGTTATCATGAGGGTACTAATTTTAAATAGAATTTAGGATTGGAACTTCTTGAACTTTAAGCCTTATGACTATTAATTGATGGAATAACCAAAGATCAATTTAGGATGGTTACAGATAAGACATTGACTTAACCATAACTTTGTCTTAAGTTAGTGAAGGCCCTAGATTAAAAATTCCAACATTTCAACCTTTTCCTTAGCAATTTAATCATTGGTAATCCTTTGATAACTTGGAATGCAATTACAAGATTGGAAGATTTTTAGTTTTTTTAGTTAAGTTAAACCTTTAGTTTAAGAATTCTTGGTTTCTTTAGATAATTATGATCAAATTGCTTTAGTAGTCACTAATACATATTCTTTATGGGTCGACATTCAGAGTCTTAAGTTTATTCAACTTTATTACTTGTGACTGGTACACTACCGTTAAGTTGATTTGGATTTGAATTGGAATTGCATGTGAATTTATTAAATTATTTAAGTTAAAATAGTGATACCAAATCAACGTAGTAATTTTTTTGCCTTCGTTACCGGGGAATATGGCATGTTGTGTGATATTAGGAAAATATTAGTATCAATTACTCTAGAGTGTAAATATTGTTTATACTGTTTGTAGTGTTTTTTCTTTTGCTTTTTTTGTTTTGTGTGCTTATGTGCTTGTTTGCTTTTGTTTTCTTATTTGTTTTAATTGGTTTATTCTTGCCTTTAGCTTGATTTTAAGCTTGTTCTTACCTTGAATATATGTTTAATAAGAATCAAGTTAATTTAGAAATGGACCATCATGAGCACTTAGATGTCCAACCTTATAAAGAACCAATTATGTTGGAGTTGATCAAGTGAACTAGGAGTGGTCCTAAGTCTAGCATTATTAGGCCTATGATTGGCTTTAATAATTTTGAAATTCGACATGCTGTCATTTCTCTAATTAGGTTCTCAATTTAGTGGTTCATTCTTAGAAAATCCAATTAATCATTTAAGAAATTTCATAGACATTTTTGACCTCTATAGAATTCCTAGTGTTTCAAATGATGCTCTTAGGCTTAAATTATTTCCTTTTTCATTGAGAGATAGAGCTCACACATGGTTAAATACTTTTTAGCTTAATTCCATCACAACTTAGGATGATCTTGCCAATAGATATTTAAATAAATTATTTCCCCTAGCCAAGATTTCAAAATTAAAAATTTTGATTTCATCTTTCGAGCAATACAAGAGAGAGTTTGCATGAGTATTAAGAACAATTTTGAGAGTTACTTGCCACTCGTCCTATGTATAACTTTAGTACTTGTGAGCAAGTGGATATATTTTATCTAGGACTCATACCATCCACTCGTAGTCTTATAGATGCTGCTACAACTATTACTCTTATGTGTAAAACCTTAAGTGAAGCTTATAGATTAATTGAGGACATGGCATCTAATAGATTTCAATATAATTTTGAGCCTTATCATATGCAACCAGTTAGAACTCAAGCTATTAATGATATCCCAACCTTACAAGCTCAAATAGTTAGCCTTAGTAAGCAATTGGAAGGTTTACAAGTTAAAATTGGTAGTAATGCATTCCAAATTCATATATTTTGTGAATATTGTGTTAGTACCTTTCATGCTTCTATAGATTTCTAAGTTAGCCCTTCTTATCTATCTGAACCTTCATTAGATTATTATCTTTTTAATAGGCAAGGACTGGACACTTATGATTCTTCTAGAGAGAGCTACCCTACTTTTTCATCAAACTATCATCAAGATTACCAAAATTTAAGTGTTAATCCTCAATTTGAATTCCCTTCTCAGCTAATTGATCTCGAAAAATCTAATTTTGAAGATACAGTCCTGAAATACATTCAAAGCAATGAGTCTAAGATGTAAATTTATGATAATTCAATTAAGAATTTAGAGACTTAAGTAGGTCAAATTGCACAGCTCTTAGATGAGAGGTTACCTAGACTCGTACCTTCTATTCCTGAACCTACTTTTAAGGAACATGTTATGACCTTCACTGTATCTAATAGCAATGAAATGGAGGGTATAAGTGAACAAAAGAATGAAAAGAAAGTGATGGAAAGTTAAAAAGTTAAAAATGATAATAGTCCACCTAGGTTAGTTGCTGATTCATCTTCCAATCTTACCAATCTAGAGTTCCATATCCACAGATGTTTTATGCTCAGTTTAGACGCTCTATTCAGTTGTTTCAGAAATCGCATCAACCATTCTATAGTGTATCTCAATTAGATAAACATCTAGTTAAAAATCAAGCAATAAAATGAATTTTAATCTAGCTACCAATACTTTAGATATGATCTTTTACATAATATTACAACAAGCAATGGGTTTGTAATCTTTAATGGACTTAGGCAGTTGGTTCTTAGGAATTAAAGTGATAAAGATTTTGTTTATCTCTTTGAGCATCTTTCCCTTGTTACAGAATTCCATAATTGCATCAATAACAATATGTTTAATAGTAGATCAAGATTTTTTAAAAGAAAAAAAGAGAGTATTTAGACCATTAAGACCTGGAGCCTTTACAAGATTAAAAGTGGATACAACAGTCTCTATTTCCTTTTCGTTAAATGGCTTAGCTAGGACGTCATTATCTTCTATAGATATACGCTGTCTAATAATAGAGAAAGTAGTTGTAGAGAAGAGGAAATCTTAGTTGGAGTTCCCAAAACCTTAGAGAAGTACTGATGAACTTCCTACATTAAGTCATGTTCAGAATATACAAGAAATTCTGTTACAATTTTTCTTAGTTAGGATAGCTTTAAAAAAAATACTTGATAACACCTATCACTATCTTTCATATATAAAATTCTACATCTTTGTAGTATAATAAAGTTATGAGCCTTAAGGGATAGGGTGTACTAAAATAGAATCTTCTTTTTCCTTTCTGTGGAGCACATTATTATCCAAATCATTTTGGAGTATATATTGAATCATATTTGACTTACCTAAAGAGTCCACCACACCTTGTTTCGAGTATGGGATCATGAAAGCTTTGAGCTTCTTCAGCTCTTACTTTATACTGTTTAGCTTTACAAACTATTTTGTTTAGTAAAGGCCGTGATAATTCCTTTCCTGACTGCCTTATTAATGGTATGTTTGGTTGAGGGGAATAGCTATTCTATTTCCCCTCTATTCCCAAAGAATAACCATTCCAATGTTTGGTTAATCAAATGCTTATGGAATA
>JAOXYD010237459.1:0-17401 GCA_028565735.1 Pinacopodium congolense | reverse complement strand
CATTCCAAATCACAAATTCATAAGTCAAGACACAAATAAATTCACATTTGCACGATAAGCACCTCAAAATCACTTATGCCAAAAAATTATCAAGTGAATGCATCTAACACCTTTACCATGATTCCAAATCACAACATAAGTATGTAGAGTAAATGCAAGTAACAATTATACATGCGAAATGACTCTCTGAATAGTGGATTCCTATTTATAAGAATCAGGTCACTACAAAAATTTTTACCTTTGCGTAAAAAGGGTGGATGACAATCCGAACAAGTCTGAAAGGTTAACCGAGTTTAGTAATTGGAGATCATCTAGAGAAAAATATTTTCCCTCACATCAAAAAACAAGGTGAACTCGTAATAGTTTCTCTAAATATAACGTAATTTTCACTTTATAATAATGGTAAAATCCTTCAATACGTTTGTATGATGGTCCATATGAAATAACTTAGATGCTTCACAATATACAGTAAAGATTACCTATTTACTAACAATGTGATTATATATGATAAGCAAGTGTTAGTCATGAAATAATTGTGATATGTGATCATAATAACAAACATTTGCTACTATTTATTTTTAACTATTGATAGTATATTTTGAGGGGATGTTTAAGTGATTGCTTAAAGAGTAGCAATGGATCAAGTGTTAGGATGTTTGATAGATCCCTAAATATATATTTTTCCTTCATGCTTTAGTGATCATTACTTTTGGTTTGAAGGTAAACTTCATATGATTTGGGAGCATATTTAGTCGACTCTTAAATAATCTTACTCAAGTTTCTTTGGAATATTTTTTGTGATCTATAGCAATTTGTGAGCATTGTAATGCAATTTTGGAGTTTTAAGAGATATAGAATCAATTTTGGAAAAAGAAGATATACATCAAATATTAAGGTCTTAAGATAAGCCAAGAATAGTGTACTAATAGAAGAGTAAGAGAAGCTGAAACAAGAACTAGCTTAACTATGGGTGAATTGGGTGCAAATTTATATGCACTTTTTGAGTTGTAATTATTGTGGAATCAATTTGGGAAGTAATAACATCATGTTATGAAGTGAAAAAAGAAATTTCATGGCCAAAGGATAAGTGAAAGAGAAGTTATAATAAAAAGACTGAGAAAAGCCAAAAGCTAGAAAAGATGGAATAAATTATAAAATGGACCTTTCGAAATTCTACAACACTCTATCACAATTGACAGCACATTAACTACACAAATTTTAGGCATGATTTCATAATGATTATCTTAGACTTCAGAGGTAATTCCATGTGATTTAGGTGCATATTTAATTCATTCTTGAATAAGATGTTACTTATGTTATTGTGGATAATTATTTATGCTCTGCTGAACTTTAGTTAATGTTTTGAGGTAGTTTCTAAGCTATAAGAGGTATGGGATAACTTTTAGGACTTAGATTACCATCTTATGAAGTTCCACACCAATTTTCAAGGTTATATAAAAAGCCATTAAGAAAACATAAAGAGAAGAATAAGAGAAAGCCCAAATAAGCACCAAATTTGGAACAACTAAATTTGGTGATGCATTAGGTGCACTTGTAGAGATCATATTTATATAAAATTTTATCGGGAGAAAAAAGGATGTTAGAAACTTGCATATCAAATTTGATACCCACGAGAGATATGAAAAAGAAGTTATATTACAAATACCAGCCAAACCAAAAAGTTGGAAATTCTAAGTCACGATCATGATAGAGACTTTCCAAATGTCAAATTCACGATCATGACTTATTCAAATTCTAGCTTACATGTCTTTTTTAGGTTTTTGATAGGCTTAGGATGTTTGGGGCATATTTAAGGCCAAAAAACCCTAGTAGTTGCCACCATTATTCAGCATACTTGTCCTAGAAGGCAAGAAATAGGTTGGGTATCATTCCAATAGTAGAAATAAAGACCATCCATCAAGATTTCAAGGAGCTCATTAAATTCCTATATTTTTTGCAACTTTTCAAAAACAAGAGAAGAACACTAAGCTTCAATTAGATTTATTCCATCTTCTCTTTTGTTATATCTTTTTATGGATAATATGGATGTTATTGAGTTTATTAACATTATACGTGGCTGAAACTTCTTCAATGAATTACTTTTTGAACTATTTTGTGAAACTCTAGTTTATTAATTTAATAAAATGGTGTTTGGAATATTTATTGTACATCAACTTTGTAATAGATTTAGATATTAAGCTTGGTAAATTTATTTTGAGAGTACATGAGATTTGGAAATGATTAGATACATAAATAACAAGTTTATTAATTTATTTAATGAATATCTTAATTCATTAATGGATAGCCTATAGGATTGCTTAACATCTAGTTAGAGTTTTAAGAAAGGTCTTGTAAACTTCGAGATTACAAGAATAATCAATGGAACTTATAGTGGTTTAGCAACCCCTAACATTTGCCTAATTTACTCTCCAATTATTTGTTAAAAAGACTAACAAATCAATGCAAGTAAAATCTTCTTCTAAGGTGAATAGTAACCCTTATAAGATACAATCTTTCTTATTAAAGGTCAAGAGAAACCTTTTGAAAATCTTTATAAGGCAACGATGAGCCTTTAAAAATACCTAAATTATTCAACAAGTTTAATAATCACCCTTTATAAGTAACCTAATACACCTAAATTAAGGTATTTTTATAATCCCCCTTTATAAGTAACCTAACACCTAAATTTAGCTTTGATAAAAGGTGCGAGTTCAAGATTTAATTTAAAAAAAATAAGCACTTTAAAAGTCGAATCTAAGATAAAAAAATTTCTAGACCATTTAAACAACTAGAAGCAACAAATTCCCAATCTCATTAACATATTAAATGAGTGAAAGAGCATATTGAAACAACAACAGAAAAAGGTTTTTGACATCTTTGAGCGAGTGAGTGATTTTTACTTTTAAATCTATTATTGAAGCATTAAGAACCGATAGAAATGTTTTGTGAAGGTACATAAATGGTTAAGAAGGGTTTAAAATTATTGGATAACAAAAACTAGTCATTTAGAGGTTAAAATAACACAAAAAACATAAGCAAAAACTAGATTTCAGACTTAAACATACTTGCTAGTTTTAACTACACTGCAAGTATATAGATAGTAACTTATAGTATAATTGATATTGATCATATAATGATTGAATCTAGACACCTAAAAATCTGAATTGCATTTTTTCAATATAAAATGAAATTATAAAACTTAAAATTGAACTTAAACTAACAAAACTTGAACGAGTTTAATCGTCGAAAGAAGCAAATGATGAAGATACTCAATAAGGGACACTTAGGGGTTATTCTATCCTTTTTATCTTCCTTTTACCTTATTGATTTAATTTTTTTGACCCAAGATTTTCAAAAATTTCATTACCCTATCCCAAGTTGCAACTAATTGTCTATAATTGAAATAAGATAGAATTAATCTTGCAATCTCTCAATCTACAAGACCTTTTCTAAATATTCAACTAGATGTGAAGCAATCCTATAGGTAATTAATGAAATAGTTAAGATCCCTCTTCAACCACTTATTAACCTGTTAATTGTAGGTCCATTAAGTTATCAACTCTCGTTGCACACCCTAACTCAAATAAATTAAAACAATCTCTCGATTCAAAGTGATTATAGGATTAATAATTAACACAAATAACTATGCATCAAATCAATATAGTAAAAGTTTGATAAACAATTCAAGAACAATCCCTAAAATATATTTAGCAATTTATAATCATGTGAAAACAATGAGTATTCAGATTAAACATAAAAAAAGAAGTAAAAGATAAATAAACTAATGAAGATGAACAAACCCCCTTTGCTGGAAAATTTGGACAACACTTATTGAATCTTCATTATTTTTCTTATTCTAGAGTTCTACACATTTTTCCTCTCCTAAAAGCCTTCTTTTCTATCTTTGATCTATCCTAGGGTCAGAATGTGGCTACTAGCTTAATTCTCGTGATGTCTTAGTCCCAAAAATTCATAAAACATGTCTCTACACGTTTAGCCACATCACCCTGCAAAATCAGCTTTTTTCAACTTTGGCCTCTGCTTGGTAGTTTCACTATATCATCGTCTAAAAACCTCCGTTTGATCTAAATTTTTCTCTGTAGGCTCATAACATGTTGTTCTAGATCCTTGTAAAATTTTATTTCAATCAGAGCTCTCTAAGGGTACCTAATGCATTACCGAAGTTGCAATACCAAAATAGGTACTGGTATTGGGTCTCATTTGTGATCTGCACATCCAAATGTCAAAGTGAATTAACCCATTCCCCAAATAAGTTCTTAGTTTTTCCTCAAACAAACAAAAAAACAAGAAATAATCAAAAACCTAAATATAAAAAAAGAATGCAAAAGTTCATACTAACTAAGATTAAATCACATAAATAACACTTAAAACATGTAAATACAACCTAGAAAGATAACACGAAAACATACTTATCAACTTCCTCACACTTAGACCTTTTCTTATCCTCAAGAAAATTAAACACAACCATTACATTCCATCATTCTTTTTAAAGAGAACACATGCATGCAATGATTAAATTTGGCAACTTGAATATCAAGCTACTATACACATCATAATTTTTTTCTCCATTAACATAAACAAGTGCAACTTATGATACTATTGATAAAAGGTAAGAATAAAACCAAGAAACATTTTCCTCACTATGTTCACTTATTTCAATTAAGTGTTTAAGGATTGGTTTTTTTCTCAAGACTACCTATAAAAGCCCACACTAGCCTAGGCTTGCAAATTCATCAATTCTCTTCCACGTTGATTACATGCTAAAAGAAATCAAAAGGACTTTAATTAAGGGTGTAATGGGGTTAGGGTCAAGGAAAGTCATAAAGGGATTTGAGGGGTTCTTTAAAAGCATTCATAGAGTAGTAAATATACACAGAGACAACAAAATGTACTTATCAAAGATGAATGTAAATAACTAATGACTTGATATTTGTTATTACTACTAACTTTGATTCTCTTCTTTTCTTTCTTTTTTTTTATTTGATTTTTTCTTTTATTTTCTTTCTTTTTACAATAATATGAAAAAAATGAACTAAACAATAGCTAAATCTAACGTGCTCTAAGAGTAGAAGTATTGCTCAACTCATCTTAGAAGAAAAAATGCAGCCAAAAGACTCTAAATAACGCACATTTAGTACTTTATTAAACTTATGATTTGATAAGGCTAATGAGATTTTTGGGTTTTGAATATAAGGTATTTAATTTTAAGAAACAAAAATGGTTAAAGGATCAAAGGGTTTGCTAGGGACAATGACATAGGTAAGTCATTTAAGTCAGGGGTTAAAAGGAAGAGGACCTTAATCATTTTCGTCTAGCATGCATCAAGTAGATTCAAACCAGTTCAGATCAAATTTTAAAGGTAATCTTCCTAAGAGAGCTTCACACACAACAAGGAAAATAAAAATGATTGAAATGTAGACATATAAGCTCAATACCAAACATTGGTTTATAAATGAAAATCCATGATAGTTTTACACATTGTCTAATCCATCACGTATTAATTTCTAATGAATTTTATACAACCAACTACTTAAATTAATTAACATAGTTCACCTTCCACTCAAGTCACCTAATTTAACTTCAAGCACACACTTAATCTCATTTTAGTAACTGTGATAGAATTTCATGGTATAGCACACGTAAACAATGACTCAAGTGCAAAGAACAATCTAACATGCATCCTATATGACATGCCGAATGCAAACATAAATGTAAAGAACACCTCCTATCACTTGAGAGACATATTGTCCTCAATGTATGAAAAAAAGCAATAAAGAAAAGGAACACAAAGATGAAAGTAACAAAAAAAATCAACCAACTTTACAAATAACATAAACCAAACTTGTAGACGTAATAAATAATAAATAAGTATAGGGTAATAAAATTTATTGTGATTTTGGTGGGGATGGAGTCGGTGGTGACACTTGGAACCCTTGCATTTCCAAATATTTAAGAAGCTTCTTAGCTTGGTAACATTAGTGGTGCTTTATTCGCTTTATCCTCTCAGCCACTTGAGTAATTTTGTCATCCTTAGAATCGAGAGGTCTTATCATAATCTTATCTTCCCATCCTTCACCCTCATCATCACAATTATTGGAAGAAGTATCATCATTACCTTAAGGTCGGCAGGGGAAACATGGACCAGTGGTCATGCTTTGTTACACAATAGCTCTTGTGATAGGATCTCATAGTGTCATGGACTTCAGATCCACAATTTCAACACGTCGTAAATGTGTATGAGTGAAATACTCAACATTCACAGGGGTTAGCCCATCAAAATTAACATCATAGAGTTAAGCAATAGCAGTGATTATATGAATCGTGCTAAGATAGTGTTGTTTGGTAATGATTGCTTGGGATAGAGCATGAAAGATGTGATATTATGTGCAAACCTTAAAATTAGTTTCCATCTACCATAATAGAAGTAATTCTTTAACAAAGCACTTATTAGTTTGAGATTTAAACCAATGAATGAATTTCTCCTAACCTATATTTTGCAAAATTGTTAAATTTTGTCCTTTAACCCAACTTCATCTATAATCCTTAAAGGCAAATAGTTTATAGCAACAATGGATTTACCTTGAAGGTGTCTAAATAGCATACCTTCCTCTAAAGAAAAAATGAGAAAAGGTGCTCTAAATTCATGAGACAAATCTTGCATTCCTTATTGGGATAGCATTTCTTTCCTATTTGGTTGAATTTTCCTTTCAACTTGCTTCCTCTTCAGCGGCATGATGATGGAAAATATTCAAAATCTACGAAAATAAACAAGAGAGAGAAAATAATGTGGAAGTGAGGTTTGAAATAGTGGAAAGATGAAGTCTTTGAAAGTGATGGAAAGATGATAAAAATTTCTAAGCAAATTGACGGGTTTTGGTGATAAAAAAATGATGGAAATAGAGAGATGAGAGATTTCAAAGGAGGCAATAAGAGTTGGGAGAGGAAAAGCCTAAAAAAAAATCAAGATAGGGTTAAAGAAAAATTTTAAAAATGAAATACGAAAACACATGGGTGTGATAGGCGAGGGCAACATTAAAAACATATTATAGTGATATGGGGAGATCTCCTCCGCCTGCGCCATAAACAATCAATTTAAAAACTTTTTATTTTTATTTGATTAATTTTTAATTTTATTAAATCTTTAATTTTCTTTTTCAAAAAACTTTTTCTAAATTTTTTTAAGTAATTATTTTTTTAAAACAAAAAAATAAATAACTAACCTATAAGTAACATTAAACCATCACTAATTTAATGAATTCAATATCTTTGTATGAAAAAAAAGGTAAAGAACTAAATTGAACAAACACATTAATAGTTAACTAACTATAGATAACAAAACATGCTAAAGTTAAGGTCTGTAGCTTGACCAATGTCAAATTTTACAAAATTAAACAAGAGAAAGGAAAGATATTACTTCTATTTCATGTGAAATTATGCATCCGAAGTATGGCTTGCATCTTTGACCATTTACTTTTAATGTTTTGCCCTTTTCGTTCTCCAATTCCACTACTCCATGCTTGAACACTTGAATAATTTTAAATAGACCACTTCAACGGGACTTGAGTTTTCATAGAAACAAGCAAAGTCAAAAGTTAAATAATAATAACTATTTGTCATTCTTAAATTCATTCTTTTTTATGTGAGCGTCATGCCACTTTTTAACTCTCTCCTTATATAATTTGGCGTTCTCATAAACATCAAGTTGTAGCTCCTCAAATTCATTAAATTATAGTAGCCTTTTCTCACCATTTTCTTTTCCATCAAAGTTAAAAGCCTTGATAGCCCAATATGCTCGATGCTCTAGTTCCACGGGTAAGTGGCAAGCTTTCCTATAGGGGGTGATACTTATTACTATCTGGAATACAGTTTGGTATGTCAAAAGAGCATCATCAAGATTTAGTGCCCAATCTTTCCTCAAACCACTCACTGACTTTTCTAGAATCTGTTTCAACTCCCTATTCACTACTTTAACTTGGCCACTTGTCTGTAAATGATAAGGTATGGCTATTTGATGGTAAACTCAACATTTCTTGAGCATGGATTGAAAGTATTATTGCAAAAGTGCGTTACTCCATCATTAATGATCGCTTTTGGTACTCTAAACCTATTAAATACTAAGTTTATGAACTTTTGTACTACTTTACCATCATGAGTTAGGGTAGCTATTGCTTCTATTCTTCAGGAGATAGAATCCATACCTATGAAGATGTAAGTATTGCCAAGCAAGGATCGTAATGGTCCCATAAAAATTATTTGACATATGTTGACGACCTCAACTTGTAGAATGTTAGAGAGTGGCATCTCATCCCACTTTGAAATATTCGTTACTCATTGGCATTAATCACAAGTCTTAATGTACTCATATGCATCGTCGAATAGTCTAACCTAAAAGAATTTGTACTCCAACACTCGAGCTATTATCTTGTTGCCTCTACAATGACCTGCATAAGATGAATTATGATGTTGTCTTAAAATTTCAGGCATTTCATCCTCAAGAACACACCTACGGATTAGTCCATTAGCACATATTTTATATAAGATTGGCTCATCCCACAGATAACGAATATACTTCAATAAAAATAACTTCTTTTGTTCACCTATGATATAATTTAGGAGGAAAGATATCACATACGATGTAGTTCACTATGTTATATCAGCAAACCATGGAATAAAAAGATCGGTTACCAACATCAAGCAATTTTCGGGGAAGTGTTCATTAATGTCCGCACTTGATTGCATCTCCCCACCTTCTAGACGTGGCAAGAGGTCTTCCACTACCTTCTCTACTCCCTTCTTGTCTCATATTTCTAAATCAAATTATTGTAGGAATAATATAATTTGATAAGCCTTAGCTTGGCGTCCTTCTTAGAGAATAAATATCTTAGCGCTGCATGGTCAGTAAACATAATTACCTTTAAGTCTAAGAGGTATGGGTGAAATATCTTGAATGCAAACACCATAGCTAGAAATTCCTTTTCAGTAGTGGTATCTTTAAATTGGGCTTTTGTCAAGGTCTTTTTGGTTTAGGTGATTGCATGTAATCTCTTCTCCTTCTGCTATCCTAGAATGCACCCTAATGCTAGGTCACTAGCATCGCGCATGATCTCAAAAGGTAAGGACCAATCCGGTGAAGTTAAAATTGGTGTAGATACAAGTGCCTCCTTCAACCTTTCAAAATAATTTAAACAGATGGCATCAAATAAAAAAAGTGCATCTTTAACTAATAAATTAGTAAGGGATTGAGTAACAAGAGAGAAATCTTTAATAAATTGATGATAAAACCTAGCATGTCCCAAAAACGCTTTATCACTCGTTACTTTACTTAGCATCGGAAGGTTCTTAATAACTTCTATTTTGGCTCTGTCCACCTCCATGCCTTTGCATGAAATCTTATGTCCCAAAAAGATGCCTTTAGCCACTAGAAAGGGACACTTTTTCCAGCTGAGGACTAGACATGACTCTTTATATCTTTGAAGTACTCTGCCCAAATTTTTTAAACAGTTATCAAAGGAGTCTCTAAAGACTGAGTAATCATCCATAAACATTTTCATTATATCCTCTATCATATATGCATATATAGCCATCATGCCTCGTTGAAAATTAGGTGGAGCATTGAAAAGGCCAAATGGCATTCTTCTATAGGCAAAGGTTCTGTAGTGGCAGGTGAAACTGGTTTTCTCTTGATCGTCCAAATATATAAAGAGTTGATTGTAACATGAATACCCATTCAAGAAGTAGAAAACACATGCCTAGCCACTCTCTCAATCATCTCATCCATAAAAGGATAGGGGAAAGTGATCATTCTTACTTGCAGTGTTAAGCTTTTTGTAGTCGATGCAAACATGACAACTTGTGATTATTATAGTTGAAATCAATTACCGTTTTTATTTTCAACCACAGTCATGCCCCCTTCTAAGTTACACATTGTACTAGGCTCACCCATTCATTATCAGAGATAGGGTAAATAATTCTGAAATCTAAGAGTTTAACCACTTCTTTATTGATGACCTCTTTTATGTGTGGGTTCAATATCCTTTGTCTCTCCCTCGTTGTCTTGCATCCTTCTTCCAAGTTAATTCGATGCGTCACAACACTTGGGCTTATGGCTCTTATATCCATAATTTGCCATCCTATGGCTTTCATCCACTTTTTGATAATCTCGACCACCTTCTTTTCTTTCTCTTCATTTAAAAGATTAGAAATAATAATTAGTAGTATTTGGCCTTCATCTATAAAGGTATATCTAAGGTGGTATGGTAAAGGCTTCAACTCCAAGATAGGTGGTTTTTTGCTAGATGGGGGAGTGGGTGCTTCGGTTTGCACTGAAGGCTCTCCCTTCAGTATCTCACCTAACTCCTCTTCTTCTTCACTAACGTTATAATTTCATTGCTCTTCTTTCTCATTAACTTCCTTCACTACTTCTTATGTGCATTCGTCCACTACATCAATCTTCATGCATGCACTTCCTTTGGGTGTAATTTTTAGACTTTTACTCGTGCTGAACCCCACCTGTTCATCACCAATACGAAGAACTAATGTTCCATTATGAACATCAATCAAAGATCTTCCTATGTTCATGAATGACCTTCCAAGAATTAATGGACAGTTCATGTCTTCTTCAAAGTCTAGCACAAAAAAGTCTATTGGAATAATAAACTTTTCAACCTTCACCAAAACATCCTCTATTACTTCAAACGGCTTCTTTATCCACTAATCTACCAACTATATAAGCATCGATAAAGACTTTATATCTCCAAGTCCCAACTCCTTGAAAATAGACAATGGCATGAAATTGATACTAACACCAAGGTCATATAAGCACTTTGAAAATTCTAAATTACCAACAACATAATGGAGAGTAAAACTCCTTGGATCCTTCAACTTAGATGGAATATATCTAGAGATGATTGAACTGTAACTCTCAGTTAGGGACACTGTCTGGTTATCCTCCCAAGTTCTTTTGTTGGTTAGGATATCCTTGAGGAACTTGGCATATTTTGGCATGTTCTCCAGCTCCTTCACAAAAGACAAGTTAATACGTAGCTTCTTTAGCTTTTCAAAAAATTTAGCAAACTGCACATCCATTTGGTCCTTCTTAAGCTTTGTTGGAAAGGAATCTTAGTCTTATACAGTGGTGGTGGCAGATAAGGCTTCTCGATATCTTCCTCATTCTTCTTTGGTACGTCATCTATAGGTGGGGTTACCTCTTCCTTTTTTGGCTCCTCTAACTCCTTACCACTTCTTAACTTGATTGCCTTGAATTATTCTCTAGGGTTAGATTCAATGTTGCTAGGTAGACTTCTCGTATTCCTTGTAGATAAAGCAGTAGGAAGTTGACCAACTTGGACCTCCAAGTTATATGTAGAAAGAGGCAAGGTTTTTAACTATCTAATAAAATTTAGCTTCCGTCATCTTCTGGCTCTCATCTTGACTGTTGAACTTTGAGTTGAGCACATCCATTAGCTTGTCCATCTTTGACTCTAATGCTCCCCGCCTATCATATTGGAAACCTGGTGGTCTTTGTGCTCTGGTATTGATACATACAATGTTATTGTTCCAAGAAAAGTTTGGGTGGTTCTTCCACCCCATATTAGAAGTGTTAGAGTAAGAATTTTTACCTGATCTCCCTTGTGGCACTCCCATGTATTTTAGTTATTCTGTCTCATTGTTAGCCATCCAGAAGTGCTCTATAGTGACATGACTCTCCTGACAGCACAACTCTCACCCATGTTATATTGATTTCACTGCCTGTGATGAGGTAGCCAATAAGCTGTTTAATTGTTTACTAAGCATTAACATCTGATCCTGTAAAACAGTCACTAAGTATATTGCTATAATATCCTTATTCCCCTTAAAAGATGCTTGTCTGCTCCTTTCCATTGTCTATAACTAGCTGATATTGTCCATCTCATCCAATAAATTATAAGTTTCATCAATTGTATTGTACATAAAAATCCTCCAGTCTCTACATCTATGGTGCCTCTACTTCGGGTGGTAACTCTGTTATAAAAGGTTTGTCGAAGAAACTCTATTGGAAAATTATGGTGAGGACAACTTCTTTGTAGCTTTTTATACCTCTCCTGTACTTGATACAAAGACTCCCCTTCACTCTACTGAAAAATTGTTATCTCCTTAATTATTCTAGTTATCTTTGTTAGTGGGAAATATTTGGCTAAGAATGCTTGCACTAGTTGATCACATGTAGTGATGTTCCCTAGACCTAGAGAGTTCAACTAAGCTTTGGCTTGATCTTTCAAGGTGAATGGGAATAGTTTCATCCTAGCAATGTCATCTGATAAACCATTAAATCTGAATGTGTTGTAGATTTCTAAGAAGTTGGCCAAGTGAGTATTCAGATCTTCAATAGCCAACCTATAGAATTGCACATTCATCGAAAACATGTTCAATAACAATGGTTTAATCTCAAAATTATTGGCCTGAATTGGGGGTCTCATAATACCCTTATAATTGACATTGAAACTAGGGTTCAAAAATTCCATGAGAGTTCTTTCATGCTAGCCTATATTTTGTGCTTCAGCATTTGTTTCGTCTATAGCTTCTTCACACTTCACTTTTCGTAGTTCTTTCTTGTTCTTGGCAATGTCTAAAAATTTAGCATCTTCTATCTTATTCGAGCTCCTAGTCACCCTTGTGTTCTTGCACCTACAATCACACAAGAAAAATATCATTAAAAAATCCTTAAATGAAAAAAATTCAAAGTGAACAAGATGCTAAAATAGCAATTACTCTCAACAGCGCCAATAACATGTTCACTAGTTTGAACTACACTGTAAGTATATAAATTATAGCTTATAGTATAATTGATATCTATCTCATGAGGATTGAATCTAGACATCTAAAAATATAAATTTCACTTTTAAAAGATAAAATAAAATTATAAAACAAAAATTAAACTTAACTTAATGAAACTTGAACGAATTTAATCATAGAAAGAAACAAACATTGAAGATGTTCAATAAAGATGACTTATGGGTTATTCTATCCTTGTTTATCATCCTTTTACCTTATTGATTCAATTGTGATTGACCCAAGATTTCCCCAAGTTTCTTTACTCTCTCTCAAGGTGTAACTAATTGTCCCTAATTGAAATGAGATATAATTAATCTTGCAATCTCTCAATTTATAAGACCTTTCCAAAATATTCAACTAGATGTAAAGCAATCCTGTATGTAATTAATAAAATATTTTAAATCACTCCTTAACCACTTATTAATCTATTAATTGTAGGTCCGTTAAGTTACCAACTCTCATTGTGCACCCTAACTCAAATAAATCAGAACAATCTCTAGATTCACAGTGATTATACGTTTAACAATTAACACAAACAACTACGCATCAAATCAATATAGAAAAAGTTGAATAAACAATTCAAGAACAATCCTTAAAATAGATTTAGAAATCCATAATCATATTCAAACAAATAGTATTCAAATTAAATATCAGAAGAGAAGTAAGAGATAAATAAACTAATGAAGATGAAGAAGCCCCCTTTGCTAGAAAATCTTGACAATAGTTGTTGAATATTGATTATCCTCCTTATTCTTCAGTTCTTCACATATTAACTCTCATGAAAACCTTCTTTTCTATCTTGGATCTCTCATAAGGTCCGAATGTGGCTACTAAGTTAATTTTACCAACCTCTTAGTCCTAAAAATTCATAAAACACTTCTCTACAGATTTTGCCACGTCACCCTACCAAATCACCTTTTTCCAACTTTAATCTACACTTGGTATTTTCACAATAACTTCATATACCGACCTCTTTTTGACTTGGAAATTGATATGGATACTCCTCACATGTTGTTATAGCTCCATGAAAAATTTCATTGCAATTCAATCTCTTTAAGGGTACCTAATACATCACCTATGTTATAGTTTGAAAACAGGTACTGGTTTTGAGTCTCATTTTTTATCTACACATCCAAATATTAAAGTGCATTACCCATTCCTCGAATAAGTTTGTGTTCTGTGTTCACACAATCAAAAAATAAAAAAGAAGCAATCAAACTCCTAAAATATAACAAAAGGATATAAAAGTTCATACTAAATATGATTAAAAAACACAAATCACACTTAAAATGCCTAAAAACAACATAGAAACATAGCATAAAAACACTTTTATTAGTTTTCCATGTTCTAGGAGCTATACGACGCCCTACCCAACCACCATATAGCTCTCTAGGAAGCAGGGCTATATGGAATTTGCTCAACCCACCATATGTGTAGCTAACCTATCGTATTTCTCAAGGAAGACATGAAACAATGTTTAATTTAAGAAAATTTTAAAACATGCTATAAGACTATTTGACTCATTAAAACTTGGAAACAATCTAATCACATGAATTAACCTATATAATAATAGTATTATTCACTTTTATAAAACCATATGTAATGTCTGATAATTTTGAGCCCATAGATCAATTTAACAATAAGTGAACACTTACAAACAGTTTTTAGATATCCCAACAAAGGTCTTAAAGCTTATGTTTTCTTTGTTCCTCCATCAACTTCAATTTTGCCCTTCAAACTTCATGCTTTCCATATGAAATATCCTTATAATGAACCTATGTTTAAATTGCCCAAAATAGACTTAAACATTAGTAAGCAAATGTATTTTGTTAACATCAAATTCGAGATTGGAATCTCCCTTATTTCAACATTCTCTCACTTTTTTATGATGACAAAACATGTGATATCAAAACACTTACATAAAAGAAATAATTCAAAGTGAAAACATTTCGAAAAGATATAAGCTTATCTAAAAATAAACAAACAACACAGATTAAAGTAAGAACAGTCTATACATAGATAGTTTTGATATGTATAGAAAGTTAAGCTGAAAAAACGAAATAACTTCCAAAAATTCAAAGCAAAGATAAGAAAAACTCCAAAATAAATTATGTAAAACAAATGCAATGAACCTATTAGAACCTTAATCAATCACTTAATAACAATTTGAAACAATAAAAAAAAATATAGAGCATAGAATAGAAGGTTTAAATAAAGAATAAATAAGAACACTCAAACCTAGACAACTTTGGAGCAATATGAAAAATTAATCTTAATAACATTAGTAGAACTTAAAAACCAAATTAAAAGCTTCAGAGAGCTCCTAGAGACTTAAACAAACTGAGAAGCATAAAAAACTTATAGTAGAAAAAAATTGATTTGAATACTAAAATCAAAGAGAATAGAGGAAGAACACAAACTAGAGCTAGTTTCGGTGTCTGTAACTTTGTGAGCTTGAAATTAACGAAATATTCACTTGAAAATTTAGATGCAAGCTCTGTGAAAGTCTTCTAAGCCTAAAAAATTTTAAACAACAATTTCACATACCCAAAACTTGATTTACATAGGTAAACACGTGATTAAAGTAAGAACAATCTATATAAAGATAGTTTTGATATGTCTGCAAAGTTAAGCTTAAAAAATGAAATAACCTTCCAAAAATTCAAAATAAAGATAAGAAAAACTTCAAAATAAATTTCGTAAAATAAGTGAAATGAACCTATTGGAACCTTAATTAATCACATAATAAAAATTTGAAACAATAAAAACAAATATAGAGCATAGAATAGAAGGTTTAAATAAAGAACAAATAAAAACACTCAAACTTAGACAACTTTGGAGCAATATTAAAAATTGATCTTAATAACATTACAAGAACTTAAAAATCAAATTAAAAGCTTTAGAGAACTGGTAGAAACTTAAAAAAACAGAGAAACATAAAAAAAAATTATAGAAGAAAAAAATTGATTTGAATACTAAAATAAAAAAGAATAGAGGAAGAACACAAAATAAAGCTAGTTTTGGTGTCTGTAATTTTGTGAGCTTGAAACTAACAAAATATTCACTCTAAAATTTAGATGCAAGCTCTATGAAAGTCTTCTAGGCCTAAAAAAAAAAATGAAAACCACAAGTTCACATACCTAAAACTTGATGTACATAGTTAAACATGTGCTTAAAGAAAGAATAGTCTATGCAGAGATAGTTTTGATATGTCTAGAAAGTTAAGCCAAAAAAATGAAATAACCTTCCAAAAATTCAAAACAAAGATAAGAAAAACTCTAAAATAGTTAAGTAAATAGAAAATACCAAATTTTCACACCCAAAAATGGATTAAGATAGTGAGAGAAGAGTTTGAATCAAGAATAGCAAGAACAATAAAAATTGGGCAGCTTTGAGGAGTTTTTGATTTTTTTTATCTTGTAAATTTTTTTCTTTTTCATTAGAGAGTGATAAAAGAGTTTTTAATGATGTAAATACGGCTAGGAAGGGTTTAGAGCCGTTGGGAGACAAACATAGTCATTTGAGAGACAACAAGACATAAAACCCCCCAATCCCTAAACTAGCCATTAGAGACAGCTTTGAGTAATATGTGTTCTTGGAGCTTCAATTAACATTTTGAGTGCTTAAAATAGAAGTAAAAAATCTAGTGTACTTTTAAGACCTTAAGAAAAATGTGTATGATGATTTTAAATTAATAACAATAAATTTGAACACTAAAAAGTTAGATTGAAATATGATAATTCAAATTTGGACAGATTTGAGGTATGTCAACAAATGAGAATAAACCAAATGAATTTCAACTCTCAAATTGCAAATAAATGATTGAAACAATTATGAACTGTTCATACATTAACCAAATATTTAATAAGACTTTAAACAAGATTTAAAACATATATCAAGTATTTTACAATTAATAAAAAATTTAAATTCATCCAAACATAATAAGTAGCCTTGATTATTAAATCTTTTCATCTGTTAATGACTTAAACCTTTCCACAAACATTTTCCAAACTTTCACAAACAAAAATCCATGTCATAATCATATTCAAAAAATTCAAAAACCTATAAATAACTTTAAGTGACATTTGAATTCACTTAAACTCATCAAAAGGCATACATTAACACTTATCTCATGATTAATCACCTTAATGTGTATATGCATTTTTAAATTAATTCCTAACATGTCAATACCATAATCAAATTCAACTAATTATTAAAATCAAAATTCAAATCCTATATGCAAATGTTCATGCAAATATGATATGAAAATGTGAAAAGCCTTTCAAGCATTAATAAAGATCAAGTTTAGAAAACTTACAACTTAAGGTACTTTTGTAAATCTAATCAACCTTGATCTTCTTCTCTTAATCATGACTTCAATTCTTTAATGCTTTCTTCAATTATTCATTTCCTTTATTAAGGATGTTCTACCTTAGGCTCTAACACATGTCCTTACACTTTTACATCAACCTATCTTTTTAATGCACCAAACTCAAACATTATCATCAAATCATATGATTAAAATCTCCTTTTGTTTAATAATCTCCTCCTTTTTGTGATGGCAAAACAT
>JAOXYD010237430.1:0-17404 GCA_028565735.1 Pinacopodium congolense | reverse complement strand
AAACATTTAAACACAATATAGGGGTCATAATACATCAAATTAACTATAAAGATCATATGAATTTGACCCCTATCATTTATGAATATTGATTAATGTTTATTTTCATTAAACATACTTTACCATTAGTTTTTAATCATTAGAATGTGATGTATGCTTAACCAGTACTTGGTCGACTAGTATACCTCTTTTTGTAATCATAAAAAATTTCACATACAAAAGGAATATCACTCTAATAACATTCTAATTTTTTTGTTGCTTTTGAAGAAAAAATTTCTTAACCACACTTCCCTTTAACAAAACATAACATGAAAATCTCATTCAAAACTCAAAATAAAACATTTTCAAAACTTAAAGGGGAACATATAGTCAAAAATTTACAAAATCATATAATCATTAAAAAAATGATTAACTCTCGCAAAATGTAATACTGATTGTTGATCTTATTTGAATAATATAAGACCAAGATAATATACCAATACATCAAGTATTAGTTAGCAATCCTAAAAGAGATACTCCCCCATTTTACAAAACCACAAGTAACAAAGCAACCATATTACAAGTTCAAAATTTTTACATAAGCATCATATATTCATTAGGATGCCAAAAATAGATCAATTAAATGATTTCAAGGCCAATGTCACACTTACAACTCTAAAGTTTTTTTAAAAACTCATATTTTATCACAAATGCATCAAAAATTTCAATTTTATTCACTTTTTAAGTTAATAAAAATTAAAAAATAATTTCCACAAATACAATTTAACTCAATTTGAAAAAATTTCCAAAAATTCACAGTTTTAAATTTTAACCAACTCAAAATTTTAAAAAAAAGAAGCTCGACTCAAATTTCTACAAACTTCTTTAAAAACTATGACTCTCCCTAAATTCATGCATTATTCTTTTCCAAAAATTTAAACTTTAATAAGAAAGAGTAAGAAACATGAAGTGAATCATAACTACATATCAATTTCGAAATTAACAACATTGAATAGTAAACTTAAATTCATTACAACCAATAATAAAACCAATTTCATTATAACTCCACCATAGTTGTTTAAAGATCATTAATCTTTCTAAATTTATGAATTATAAGAAAAAATGCTTAAAGAATTTCTACCAATCCCTCTTAATAAAACACAAAGCAAAAATTCATCTAAACTCAATTTCTTGATGTAAAAAACAAATAGCTCAACTAGAAACTAAAAAATAAATATTGTGCTCCTAGACTCCCTCTAAGTGTATGCATTTAAAAAACATAACAACACAGCTAAAATTCTTAAACATTGAATTCAAATGCACTATTATTCTCAAAGAAATCATAAAACAATATTCAAGGATTTAAAGCTCATTTCAAAAAAATTAAATGCCATCAATTTCTTCATATCTTGTGAAAATCATGCATTCTAACTAATTTTATGCATTTTAAAGAAATTTCATCTCCCTCTAAATAAATCATAATCTTGCACCAAGTAATTTTGCAAACTAAAAAAAAATTAAACTCGTTAAAAAATTCGAATGATATAGCAAATCATCAAATATAAGAAATATAAGTTTCATATGCAATTCATTAATCATTCAAATTTAAAGATACCTTAAGAGATGTTAAAAAGAGTACTACTAGATGCATCAAATCAAACATGGAATGCATGGTCAAATTTCTTAAAGTTTTTGTAAAAGCAATGTAAAGAAGCAAGTCATCATCAAAATTCGAGATTTATAATCAAAATTCTTTCCTTAGTAAACAATTTTTTAGTATCCTCAATTTTTAAAAACATTAAATCTCTCCTTCAATACAAATAATAAATTTTCATTTAGAAAAATATGTGAATTCCAAAGCATCAAAAAAATTATTAATGAGAGGGATTAATGAACTAAAACAAAATCAACAATCATAGCAAACATACAAACAAGCAATGATGGTTTTATATGCTCCCCTATACAGTATTATTTCTATAAGGACCATTTTCATGCACTTTCCTACACAACAAGTCAATCAAGAACATGACTTAAGGATATTCAAATAATCACTTCACTTAATCAAAACATTAAGCACATACCAAGAACATAATAAAAACAATCATATATGTTTATTCTATCTCTTCACTAAAATTTTTCTTAAGAAAACCTAGATTTCATCATTCATAATTCTAAAACATCTTCAACAAACTAACCAAGTAAAGGTGTACCTCCCTTCTTCTTTATATCACCAATATGCATTTGGTTTGTTCTCTTCCTTGGTTCAACAATGTGTCTTAGTGATTTTCTTCTTCTTTTGCTCTTGAAGATATTGCTGCGTTGATTTGGTATGACTGATTATCCTCCAATTAATCAATAAATTCATATGTAATTCCAATTTAAATCTAAATCAACGTAATTACAGTGTATCGATAACAAGTAATAAAGTGGAGCACATTTAAGACTCCGGAATGTCAAACCCACAGAGAACTAATTTGTATAACTACTAAGGCAATTGGATTACAATTATCTAAAGGAACTCAATATCTTTGCAATTGCATTCCAAGTGATCTAAGGATTACCAATTGATTAATTTGCTAAGGAAAAGGCCTAAATGACTTAAGTAATGTTATGAAATGGATTGGAATTTCTAATCTAGGCCCTTCACTGAATCAAGACAAAGATATGGTCAAGCCATTGCCTTTTCTCTAAATTTTCTAATTTATGGTTTGGTCCACTCATAAACCAATAGGAAGTAGGCTTAAAGTTTAAGAAGTTCTAATCTTAAGAACCATATTCAAGATTAATACCCTCATGAAATAACCAATCAATAGTCATGTATTGATTAAAATCATGTTATTTATGGATTTTTTTAATGAATTAAGTGATTGGTCCTCTACTTAATCATCTAAGCTCATATCCTAATTGATCAAGTTAAGATATGCTTTAAGATCTCACATAAACAAAGATTATCATCCAATCATGTGACAAAAACTCACCTAAGGCATTCAATGACCTGTCCTTAGCTAGAATTTAGCTCAAAAAATCATAAATCAACAAGAAAATTTGGATTAAAGTGAAACAACCCATGTTCCTACATATATATATATATATATATATGAATAAAGGAGTACAAAACAAAATATTTACTGTTTAAGAAGCACCAAATGATGGAAAAAATTGTTAGATAGCCTCCAATCACGTCTATGAACTCCCTTAAATCCTCAAAACATCCTAAAACTTTAATCTGCAAAGAATGGAAAAGAAAAACCTATAAGCTAGCTAAAGAAGAGAGAACTAGATGTTTGATTTGAATTCTCCTCCCTAATCTATCCTGAAATTTTCAAATTTGATCTCCATAGTCTTATTTATATGTCTAGGACAAGATGGAATAATTTGGAGTAAGTTGTAGCAAGTGGAGAGTAAGTGGAAGCTGGAAATATCTTGATAGATACTAAAACGACACTTAAAAGGCATATAACAGCGGGTTATGAAGGTGTCGTTTAGGTCCCCTACTTCTAGAGGACAATAGTGGGTTGCTAACCATAAATGGCGGGTTTTTTAGGTCGCCATTTTAGTCTTGAAAATTGAATTTTTTTTTCTAAATTTTCTGAATTTTCTCTATTTTGTTTGCTTCCATTTGCATTATACATTATTTATAAACATAGATAAGCACTTTGAAATCAAATTGGAACTGATGTGCCTTAAGATTAGATTAAATTCATATGAATATACATTGAAACCAAAGCCTAATAGATACCATTGATATTCATATACCTACAATGTTTAATGAATCTTTGATACCCACATCATCTTGGATCCTTGTAAGTTAGTCACATTTCTATTACTTATATACTTTGGTGAATTATAAAACCATGTTTTTTTAATCAAAATAAAAATTTTCTACATGACCAAAACGTCCAAAGTAATGGCAAACTAAAGTTACACATGACTTATTTACATTTCGATGGTCATACCTACGTCTTAATTCATTATGAGTTCAAATCTGATAACAATGCTTAGATTGAAAATGTGATCTCCTAACACCATATCCATGTTTTGGTACACTGCTAGGTCTTATAACACTATATGTCATCTTTTGATGGATATAAGACATAGGATATGAATAAGACATGTATTTAAAATTTTTTACATGCATATGAGAATTTGTTGAAACATTATGCCAAAAATGTGGTCTAATTTCAACATATGATGGTTGGGAACTTATAAAGAAATTACATCTATTTTTGGACACATGCATATTCTTCCTAGGTGTAGACTTAGATGCATATGTAAAGGTATAATAGTTTTTCCTAAGTTGGTAACTAGAAGACGATGACCTAGATACTTGTTCTTTGTCTAAGTTCTTTCCTTTTACAAAAATAGTCTTATTGGAAGAAGGTCTATTGTTACAAAATGGTTTTTCAAATGATAAGGTAAATACAATTCTTTTTATTAAGAAGGAAAATGATGATATCTTAATTGCCCAAATTTATGTTAATGTAATTATTTCTAAGTTTACAAATGAGAGGTTGTGTAAGGATTTTTTTAATTGTATGAGTCAAGAGTTTGAGATGAGTATGATGGGTGAGCCAAATTTCTTTCTTGGCTTGCAAATTAAGCAAATGAAGGATGGTGTTTCATTTTTCAAGAAAAATATGCTGAATTACTAAAAAATATTGGTATGGATCAAGCAAAGCCATTAGAAACCCCCAGGAGTATAACTACTAAGTTAAATAAAGATGACAAAGGAAAACCAATAGATTCTAAGTTGTGTAAAGGAATGATAGATAGTTTCTTATACCATACCACTAGTAGACTTGACATCATATTTAATGTTTGTTTATATGATAGGTTCCAATCAAGTCCTAGAGAGTCTCATATTTTATCCTTAAAGAGAATTTTGAGTGTTTTGTTAGAACATCATCCTTAGGATTATGATATCCTAGGAATGCATATATAAATTTAATTAGCTATTCTGATATGGATATGTCTGATAGTCTTTTATATAGAAAGAGTACATTTGGCATTTGGAAATTTTTAAGAAATGCTTTAGTTTCTTAGTTTAGTAAGAAGCAAAATTTTGTGGCTTTATCAATCACCAAAGTGGAATATATAGCTATTAATAGTTGTTATGCTCAAGTAATTTGACTTAGAAAACAACTTATAAATTATGACATGGAGCCTATTAAGATCCCATTTAGGTATGATAATAATAATTCCATTTGCCTAACCAAGAATCTAATTCAAATTTTAAGGACTAAACACATTGATATTAGATATTATTTCATAAGAGATCATGGGCAAAATGGTGACATGGAATTAGAGTTTATAGATACATAGCACCAATTGGATAACATCTTCACTAAATCAATGAATGAGGATAGGATTTCCATGATTAGGAGAAAATTAGGGATGATTAATGGTACATATAATTGAGTTTTATATGATTATGCAAGCCTTTTTAAACTTTAATTTATGTTTATGCATGTCTTTTCCACTTTTATTTATGTTTATACATGTCTTTTAACTTTGATCTATTTGATCTATTTATTTTTTTATGCACACTTTTCAAATTTGATATTATCTTCTCTATAGAATTGGTTTTTATATAATAGCATCATTTTTAACTCTTGATAAATTTTTGATGATGTCAAAAAGGGGGAGAAATTTATGTGATATTAGTTATGTTATATATAAGTTTTGAATCATTTTTATTAGCACTTTAAGCATTTTTAAGCCTAATATGTGAATTATATGATTTTATGGCAAATTAAGTTTAAAGATGCATATTGTGAGTATTTGATGTAATTTGTATTTTTAAAATCCCTTTATTTGTTATTGCTCTCAAATGTGTTACTGCATATATTTAGGTAGAGTACAACTTGTTTTAATGTATGAATTAAGGAGGAGCTTTTGTTCTTTTTACAATTAGTATTATAGCATATGATTTGACTATTTTTCTACAATAGGGAATTAGAGCTTATAGTATTTTTACATGTGTTTATGCTACCTAATATCATATATTTTGTTATCATAAAAAAGAGAGAGACTATTGAATTAAGAGAGGTTCCTATCTTGGTTGTCATGATAACAAAGCATGATTCTTTACTAATGATTTGAGTTTTTTTTCTATGTAAGCTTAAAATATAGGTACATTTGGTGATTAATTCAAAGAAAAAAGCTTAGAATTAGAGGTCAAATTTAAAGATAATGAAAGAATAAGCATTATGGAAACTCTAAGACCTTTAGTTAGGTAGTTTAAACTTGTTTTTAAGTTTTACTTGAATTTTATATAATCTTTAGGGTCAAATTTTTTATTCATGCATTTTAGAAGTTTAAAGTTGCATAAATTTTCATTGAAGAGATCAAAATTTGAGTGTAAGACAATTGAATCAATTTAGGTATTGAAATAGCCTTGCAATTGTTTTAAAACTTGTGGGCATTGGTTTTTGAAGTAAAAGAAGCAAGTTTGGAATATTTTGGATTGGTTTTGAAATGATTTTAGAACCAAAACTTTTCAAAATGTGCTAAATTGGTCATAAACCAAGATACTTTATGTTAATTTTCATTTCTTGGTATTCAAAATCACTTAGAAGACAATTTGTAACTTGTTTGAATTGATTTAAACTTGAAAGAAATGATTTGGGATTGGTTTTTTTTGAGTTTATACTAAGCTGCATGACCTAAAATCAAGTTTTTTAGGTAACAGGTTAAATAGTACTATAAGGGTCAACTAGTGCTAATTTTATATAACAATCCATCAACCATTGGTCGACTAGTCCGGTATATAAGTCGATCAGTTATGCATAATTTCAATAACAATAATTTTTATGTTTTATAAACGTGATATTTTTCTTACCTCCAATAGATAAAAAATCTTTCCAACTTCTTGCTTACCTTTAGAATTCTATTACTAAGTATTCTAATGCATTTTTTTTATCTGGATGCATTTTTTATTGAGTTATTGAGCTTGTAAAGTCACCTTTATCAAAATTTTCAAGTTTTCATAGTGCATCTTCTTCAATCTTCATCTTTCTAGTTTCAAATATATATTTTGTGTTTCTAATCCATCATAGTCTACTTCTTTAAATTTTTAAGAAGTTAATTAATCATATTTTTCATTTTTAAAAGCATAAAAGCCCTTAGTTTATTGAGCTTAAAGTGAAACTCCTTCAAAGGTATATTTTGGTTACTCTAAAAGGATTTTCATATTATTGGTTTTGTTAATCTTGTATAGGCTCCTTCTTTCCTTGAAAAAGATTTGTTAAAGGTTGGTTCCTTTCACCTTATAAAAAGAAGATTTAGGTTTTTAAGGGTTTCTTTTCACCCAAAAAGAAGAATGTACTTGTTATTATGAGTTAGTAAAATTCCCAACATCATTGTTGGAGAGAAGATGTAGGCTAAATTTTGGTTAATCGAACCTCTACAAAAATCTAATGTATCATCTCTTCTTTGAGCTCTTTAATTTTTGTTTATTGTGTTACTAATTTTTATTATATTGGCATAAATATTGGCATATCCATTTAGGTTGAATCTTTGTGTAGGGATTGTATATGGTATGTATGTGCTTTAGGCAACATAGGTTGATTAGCTTAGAAAAATTTTTAGAACACTCAATTCACCCCTTAAAGGTATAACCATATTGGAGACTTAATCAATTGATGCAAGAAGTGGTCAATAAAGAGGTGATTAAGCTTTTTGAAGTAGGTGTAATCTATCTTATATTTGGTAGTTGTTTGGTTAGTTATGTTTATATTATGCCTAGGAAAAGATGAATAGAAATGAAGTGATTCATACTACGACAATTATAATTTGTCAGGGTGCATTGATTATAGGAAGTTGAATAAGGTCACTAAGAAAGGTCATTTTCCTTTGCCCTATACTGATAAGATGTTAGAAAGAATTGTTGGTAATTATTACTATTAGCCCTAGATAACGCACTTAAGAGGAAGGTAAATTAGGTGTATAAAAAGTTTTTTAATCTTTTAGCCTAAATCACCTACACCAAAATTTTTAAAGTATGGAGACTTTAAACCATAATTTAATGTAAGTGTGATGATATGCCAATAAAATTCAACTTCAAAAAATTTAATAAATTTTTTAATAAATAAAAAGAATATGGAGAATGCAAACTAATTTTTATAGTAGTTTAGCAAAACAACCTATTGCCAACGTCCACCCTCCAAGTTATCACTTGGATATTCATTATGTCAAATAATATTTTTTTAGGGTGAAGAGAAGCCCTTACAATCTTCTTTCTAAAAGAGGTGAAGAGTTGCCTAGAAAATTTTGCTTTAAGGTGAAGAGTAATCCAATATAAACATTACTTTGAATATGGTGAAAAGTAACCCTTTTTCAATCAATGTCACCATAATAGCTAGCCATAAAGCACAATATCACAACCTCATCTCAAGTATACACAACCCAAAACCTCTTACTTGATCAAAATAATTCTCAAAGGGGTTTATAAAATGTAATAAATGCAAGAAAATTCATAATAACCACAAAACTCTTTCTCGTTTACGAAACACTCTCTCAATTCATTCGAAGAATAATAAAAAATCATCAAAGATTATTAAAATAAATTTAAAACTCTAATTTTTGAGTTCAAAAGCTCAAAATGCCATTAGAGAGGCTTCCTAGTTGTTAGAGGTGTCAAAAAAGCTATAAGAGAGTAAAATAAACTAATTGTTATTTTATTTTTTACATATTTAGCTGATTATTGTTCTTGGCTAGTCGACCACTCCTTGATTTGTTCAATATGACTATTTTTAAGGCAATGGTCGAAAACTCTTTAACAATGACCAATCAGTTGTCTTCAAAACCTCAATTTCTCTATAAGTTCACAACACTAGTTCTTCAAAGGTTCTACAGAATCAATTCTTAGATTATATAGTAACTTAATTTAATCCAAAAAACTCAAAGACCAATTTCTTTTGTCCAAAAACTAATGAAAAAAACTTTAAAAGTTTACTATAAAGTTTTTGGTGATCAAAACTTATCAATTAAATCTAAAAATTCAAACTATCTTGATGCATACAAATTGAAGCAGATTTCCATGACATTCAATTCAAATTTAATTTTAAACCATTTTCATTCATTCCAAAACCATTCCGTTCACTTAAAAACCAATCCATATAAGTTCTAATTCATCTCTAATGTGATTTTAATAACAAAAACATCTCAATTAAGCTTAACCTAAAGTGATTTTAATAACAAAGATGTTTTAATTAAGCTTAACCTTAAAATATGTCTTGACTATGGAAGTTTAAGAACTTGTGAAACTAATTTACACAATTTTCGAAACATCTACAAAGTGAACTTAAGGATCAAGACATTTTAATTAAGATAAAAAACCAAATATGTCATGGACTATAATGATTTAATCACTTGTTCAAACTTTTCAAAACTTCCAGTTTTTTTTAAGATTTCCAAACTTTCCAAGATCATTTTTTTAATAAAAAATTGACAAAAAAAAGTTCCAAAGTAATTTTAGGCACTAAAAAATTTCAATTGAACTAAAACAATGTCTTGGCTTGTGAAAGTTGATGCATTTTTTTAAAACACCAATTTTCTCATTAATATTTGTTTCAAATGCACTAAAAAAATTCCTTAAAACATCTTGAATCATCAAGAAGTTTTTTAAAAAATCTTTCACAGAATTCCTCTTTATTATGAAAAACTAAATGCATGAGTCTTAATATGCAATGTAATGATCATCCAAAAATTCTTTACAAAAATCCTAAATGAAAATGATGAGCCCTTCGAACATTAAAAAGATCAAAGCAACATTATAATAGAAAATACAACTTAAAACCTATTTAACATTGATCTTCATAGACTTGATGTTCCATTTTGATCTTTACTTTAATGCTTGCTCCATCATTATAATTTTTCTCACGACTTGACTTCCTCATTGGGCTTTACAATATTTTTTTAACATAATTTACATTATTCTATCTTTCTAATACTTTACAAAAATAAAATATTATGAATAGTTATATTTTTTCATTATAAAAACTACAAGCTAGAACCTCCTTTAGTTCAACAATCTCTCTCTTTTTAATGATGGCAAAACATATTATATTAAGGAAATATGAATTGCAAAACACATATGTAAAGCAAACTATGTTGCTTCGTGCATCACGAAACACCCAAATGCTATTACTCTCCCCCTTTTTACCTATAACTCTCATCTTTTCTTAATATCACCAAATCCTCTTTGCTTTTTTGACATCATCAAATAGTTACTAAAGAAGATACCAATTAATAATGAGATGAATTACTAGTTTTCAAGAAACCAATCATCGAGTGTTAAAAATCAAACCCAATCATCGAGTGTTGAAAATCAAATTCAATCATGATTTTGAAAAACTTTCATCAATCATTTCCAAAACTCCTAATCATGAAAAAATATCTTTCAAAACTACAAATCTCTCTCCCTAAACTTATGTAAGCCTCTCTTCCCCTTAATTCAAGCTTTAAAACAAAAATTAATTCTCATTAAATGTGTGCATTCACGGATTAAGGGTCAATAAAACATGAAAAGATATAAAAACATAAAGTGCATCAAAATCGCATATTATGTGTATCTTGCTCCAAAATACATATTTTGCATTAAAGCAAAAATTATGAATTAAAACATAAATTTCACTTATAATCATGTAAAAACAATTGAAAAAAATTCAAATGATGTACTTCCCTAAATTTGTGCATTACAAAAAATTTAATCATATAAGGGAGAAGTATTTGTAATTTTTTTTCAAAATATCTATTAATTTCGATAATGATACCAATTACAGAAATGATATTATTGTAAAAAATCATTATACTTTCTTCCCCTGGACACATGCAATTAAACTTTCTATTGAAATCATGTATGTTAAGGTCAATATACTCAAATCAATAATATTCCATCAAAATGTATGCCAAGTCACTATTTTCAAATATTATCAATGTAAGAGCAAATTCGTACCTCTTTTTGCATCATCAATTTTATCACATTTTCTACTCTTCACTTAGTTCAAAAATTTTTTTGGTTGGTTACATGTGTGAAGGCTTCTTTGTGAATTTTCCATTGTCTCTAAGTTGTTAGAGATACCACTTTTTGCTTCTTTGCTTAACATCCATGTGATATCAATTAACGTTGACTTATAAAACTAATAAAAAAAATCAACATTTTCCAGGTACCTGTATAAATTTAGATCCTCCAACCTAAATTCTAAATGGTTTTCTTAAAAGTCTTTGTTTATTAAAGTAAAATTTTTTTATATGAACAAAGTTAATACAAAAATAATATGCCAATCATGATTTATGTGAATGATAATGATTTATATTATTTTTGTACTCAAATGCATTCCAATGCTTTCTTTCCTAAAAAGCTCTCCTAGGATATTGATGTGATAATGGATGTGTATGAAAGGCGTTCCTTTATACATGTATATATAGTGTATGACTATAAATCATGTCATTTCATCTAAAATAAAGCTTAAGTGTATAAGTGTAATGTTGTGTCCTATTGTTAAAATTAGGCCTCTTTTTTTTTTCTTTTCTGATGAAATTGTCTTTGAGGATGTAAATATGATGTTCTCCTAGTGTGTTAATGCCATACATAAATGCATGATATTGTTCCATAATTTGGGATTTTGAAGAAGATGTAATGTTTTCAAATGAGGGCCTAGAAATATGCTCTTCATTTAAACTCTTGCCCTTCATAAATATGGTCTTGGAATTTGTAGAAACACTCCTTTGGGAGAATCCCAAATCATGTCGATTGTTAGTCGCTAAGCTAACTTCTGACTTACTTTACGCTAACATCGTAAGTAAACGGATCATAAACTTGTAGTATAAGTCGATATCATCCCACAAGGACTGAATTTAGTCAATTTATTAATTTGAATTACACTTTGGTTGAGGAACAAATTCAAGAAATAAAACTAATAGATAATAAACTAAAAAACAAAATTATTGGTGAACTGAAATTAAGATAGTAAACTAGAACTTGGAAAAATCAATATTAAAGATCAAGAATTGTTATTATCCCTATTTATCTCCTCTTGTTTGATTGAATCAATTTATGCTTGGCATAAGATTTTTGAATATTATAGCTACCCTCTTTCAAGGTGCAACTAAGTTTTAATTATTAAATTTCTTAGGATTAACCCTGCAATCTCCCAACCTACAATGTCTTTCTTACAAATGCAACTAGTTATTAAGTGATCTTATAGGCAGTGTATTAATCTATTGAAATCTCTTTCAAATAAATCAACAAACTTGTTATCTATGGGTTTATTAAACACCAACTCTCATTGTACATTCAACACAGGTTACTAAGCTCACTCTCTAGATTTGTTGTAAAGTTTAAGATCAAATTAATAACACAAACATTTATTCGATTGAATTAATAAACAAAAGTAAACAAATAGTTAAAATGAAAATTCTTAATACAAGTTTAGCTACTCATAACGTCAATGAGGTCACACATAACCATATTTTCTATAAAAAAAATATAAAAAAATAAAAGGTAACAAGAAACTAGACTAAAAAATTGAAAATTTGTGGAACTCTTGAGAATTTAAGCGTGATGTTGTGGTCTCCAAGCATAAGAATATCTTCTTTGGCTTAGGTCCTAGTTCCATAATACGATGTCGACTACTGCCCCCTATTTTCATTCCCTAAAACTCTCTATCAAAACCCTAGGTTCTATTTTTTTTGTCTTAAATATATTTTGACATACGGCGCCATATGTACATAGAAGACCACAAGCGCAGAGTGAAATGGCCATAGTCGTGGCTTAGCCAGTTTTTTCAAGTTTAAATTTTTTTTTGGGGTTGTCCTAACTAATGTCCTTTCAGCTATTTGATTAGTAAATACAAACATTTTGAAAATGTGCTATGTGGAAGACATGCCTGTGGCATTAGGGCACTGCCTAGCTTTTCTTCTTCTCCTTCCTTGCCTTCTATGCTTCTTCCTATGATCTTCAGCTCCACCTAAACCACATTAAATAAAATGCATCCATAAGTTATCCTCATTAAATCTGAAAACAACAATTAAAAAATAAAAAAACATATTAAAATAAAAAAAAGTAAATAAAAAATAACAAACTAAATTATGGTGTTTGTTAGGTGATTTAAAAAAATTAGAATGCTTTCAAATGATTTTATTTTAAAAACCAATGTAAAAAGGCAAGTGCACCTATCGAATAAGTAATATAATATAATATAATTAAGACTCTGAGTGTTGAACCCATTGGAAATAATGGATAATTACTAGATTAATTTGATTTCAATTATTTATAAAATTCCAAATAAATGATTAAAAAGGAAAAAATTGCCAACTTATCCTAACTTGCTTCAAACTTTGCAATTTTGATTTTAAAAAATGATTTCTAAATTATTGAAAATTACCAAATTAAGGAAAATAGTTAAGGATGAGGTGATTAATGATTTAATTAAGCTTTTAACAATTTTAAAGACTGAATTCAAGTTCCTTCACAATTTCAAGACTAGTTATGACTTATGCCTTTTCTTTATTAAGCTTAATTTAAAGGTTGTTCATGAATTAAATTAAGCTAATAAGCTTTAAAAACAAGAAGGTGACTTTTGGATGTACAATCTCAAAACTCTAACTCTCACAAATAATCAAATTTTGGTCATTCATTGATTGATTTATGTTGTTTATTGATTTTTCTAGCAACCTAAGTTGATTTCTCAAGTCATAGATTGTCTTTCACTCTAATATTAAGTGGCCAGCTTAATATCAGGACGTTCAGACCTTCAATAAACAAAATTCAGACCTTTAAACATATATTTGAGCTCTCTTAAATCCTTGAAACACCAATCCTTGGCTAGAAAATAAATTTTCCACACATGATCATCAAAGTATACAAATATGTAATTTAAACAATATACTTTCAAAAATATGAAAATATGATTTGAAACAAATTGAAAAGATGAAAAAAAAAAAAACAAATGTCCTAAAATGAGCATCTATCACACCATGGAAATAAAAAATCTGAGAAGAAAGCTGGGAATCCAACCGTAATAGGATAGTTATAAGATTTGTTTATGAGATTTCCATAAGTGGTAGAGGTGCTACTGAAGGTGAAGTTTGGCGAGGTGCATGCATGCTCGGTGTGGCCTTCGAAGAAGCCTTGCCCATCTCCTCCTTAGGTTTTACTAGAGCATGACAAGCAGGTGGAGCCTCAGGTCGCTCGCCCTCCTCTATTTTGGGCCATACTCTTCCTACTCAAGTAAACTTCCACAACTTAAGCGTGCCTACATTGATCTGAGTATAATGATTTTTATCTACTAATACCTCAGAGTGAATGCTAACCCCTATTGCCTAGATAATGCTACTCCATAGACTCAAAGAGTAAAAGGTCTTTCTTGGTTTGTACATCTTCACCACCTCCATCATAGATGTCATGATAAACGCAGCTAATGGTAACCTTGGAACAACTCCTAACCCATAGAGCATCTTATAGAGAATATAGGCATCAGTGAGCCTAATTTCATTCAATCCCCTCGCCTTTAGGACCATAACAGAATTCAGAATAGTAAGAATAATACACTCCCTTACTCTTAATAGGGTAACAGAATATGCACGATCGTTTTTCCTTAACTAAACCTATGGTAGCAGTAATAGTAGAAAATGAAAAGTTGAGATTTGAAGAAACAGAATCTCTATGAAATGAGTCTCATGGCCTAACATAAACATCCCCTTCATCAGGCACGTTGAAAAGAAAAGCTTAAGTCAAGTGAATAGGGGTACCTCTAACAAAACTGTGGATTTCTATCGTATCTATTTCATCTTTCTCTTTAATGTTCATAAAGAATTCATGAACCAAATCGAGATAAATAGGCCCCTAAATGTGATAACTGGCTCTAATCCTAACATATAAAAAGCACTTGAGATATCAAATTGTGCCCCTAGTTCTGGATGAATGAAATGCTCATAAATGAATTTATTATTGAGCTGGGATGTGAGCCAATTTGAATTTTCTCTCTTAGTAAATCAAGCCTCATCGAATTTTGGTCTTTTCCTCAATGTTTATTCAAAAGTGGTCCTAGGCAGTATTTTAATAAAAAAATATTCGATAAAGGCACCAAAATAAATCAAATAAGACAAAGAATTCCATAAATTTCTTTCAATGAATTTTTTAAGAATATTTAATTCTTCTGAAAATTTCTAAAATTTTGGTGTTGATGAAATGCAACATATTTTGTATCAATTAAAAGCTTATGAAATT
This sequence comes from Pinacopodium congolense, assembly GCA_028565735.1. Lineage (NCBI taxonomy): Eukaryota > Viridiplantae > Streptophyta > Magnoliopsida > Malpighiales > Erythroxylaceae > Pinacopodium > Pinacopodium congolense. The sequence goes on along the minus strand of JAOXYD010237430.1, from coordinate 2,196 downwards.
TTTAGCATAATGATACTAAAATCTAATGGAATAGAGACTTAAAAGTTAAGAAAAATTAAAAAACATACCTCTTGCATGAATTATGAAAATAAACAAGATTTTTGGATTTTTGAGGTGATTTGTTAATATTTTTAAGTGATTTGATGGTGTAAATTGATAGAGGATGAAATATTTAGCAAAATGACACTAAGAACACTCAATTTGGTGAAAAAACAAGTAAGAAAGATGGATTTTAGAGAAAAAGGGGCATTGGCGGCTAAAAGGAGAAGAAAGGGTTTTTGTAAGTTTTAAACCACAACACAACATTTTAACACTTTATTTTTGAAGTAATATGGTGAGCTAGGCTCACCATATTGAGACTGCCGTATTGGTCCTAAACTTAGGTACCAATAGATAGGTCAACAAGTCAATACAGGGGTTAAAATAGACCCACGTATTGTCCTGTTGACTCTTTTTCTCTTGATTTTTAACCTTACTTTGCACCAAGATTCTTCCTAATCCTTATCCTAACAAAATTCAATGGATTGTTCATAAAACTAGCTTAGAATTGAAATTAAAAACAATAAAAAATGAAATCAAACACACTAAAAACTAGGACAATATTATTAAATCATACCAAACCAAAATAAACACACCTAGAAGGGCTTCAGACATTAAAATTACATCCTACCACACAAAATAAAATAAATACATATACAATTGACTACCTTAAGAGGAAAATTTATATTTAATGAGGATTAAACAGTGAAAGAATCTCAGTAGACTCCTCAACTTGACTAGTTACATATAATTTTACTCTTTGCCCATTTACTTTAAATGTTGAGTGACCATTGGTTATTTTAGTTTTTCCAAATGGATAAACTTTGGTCACTTCATATGGGCTTATCCATCTTGAGCTTAGCTTTCCTGGAAATAACTTCAAGCTTGAGTTATAAACCAAATCCTTGTCACTTACCTTGATTTCTCTTTAAATGATATGCTTCTCATGTCATCTCTTGGATTTTTCCTTATACAATTTAAAGTTTTCATAAGCTTCCAGTCAAAATTCATCCAACTCATTCAATTGTAAAAGCCTTTCTTCACCTACTTTCTTTAATCAAAATTTAAAAAATTAATGGCCTAATATACACGATGTTCTAACTTAACAGGTAGATGACAAGTGTTTCCATTACCAACTTGTAAGGAGACGGTCCTATGGGAATTTTGAAATCAGTTCAATATACCCACAAAGCATCATCTAATTTTAGAGACCAATCCTTTCTTTAATAATTAATGATCTTTTCCAAATTCTCTTAATTTCTCGAACTGAAATCTTAACTTCACCACTAATATAAGGATAAGGTGTAGTAATCTTATGGGTGATACTATACTTAGTAAAAAGTGAATCAAATGGCGTATTATAAAAATGTGTTCCCCATCACTGATGATTGATCTAAGTTTCCCAAATTAAGTTTCCCAAATCTTATGAAAATGTTCTTCCTTAGAAATTGAACAACACCTTTTGCATCATTAGTTAGAAGTGCTACTTCTTTAACCTATTTACTCAGATAATCCATAGCCACTAAGATGTATTGGTTGGATTATGACATAGGGAATGGTCCCATTAATTCAATGCCCTAAACATTAAATATTTCACAAAGTAAAATATTATTCATTGGAAACTCATGTCTCTGAGAGATATTTCTGACCCTTTGACAATTTTCACAAGATTTAACATAATGAAATGCATCCTTCAATAATGTAGGATAATAAAAACCACACTTCAATGCCTTATATTTAGTACTAGTAGGTCTAAAGTGTCTTCCAATCTCAAGAGAATGATAATGGCTTAAAATGGAGGGCACTTCCTCTTTAGACACACATCTTCTAATATTCCATCATCACAAATCTTATATAAGAAAGGGCCATACCAAAGATATCTCTTAATCTCAAAACATAATTTCTTCTTTTGTTGGTATGAAAAGTCAGGAGGTATAACATTACCAGCTAAATAATTTATGAAATCTATATACTAAGGTAAGATAAGTAAGGGTAGTAAATGCTCTTCAGGAAAGACTTCCTTATTGTCTTGGTTATCTTCTTTCTCCATTACTACCTCATCCGAACGAGATAAATTATGAGATGATTTAGGCGCAACTTTTAGGATTAAAACACCTTAGTTTTCAAATTAACGTAGTCTTAGGTTGTTTTTAATTA